>JARGYF010000162.1:0-157755 GCA_029203975.1 Mycena vitilis
AATTTTAATCAACACGGTTCGTACGGGCTCTACGGCTTTACCTCAACTTTCAAATATATCCATACATTTCGCTACGAGTCACAATATAAAATTCACTCGGGGACTACGGGGCTCTACGGGTTAACGGTGGTCTTAACTTTAATCATCACGGTTGTTTACAGGATCTACGGATTTACCTCGCCTTTCGGATATATCTCATACAATACGCTACGGGTCACGACACACACAGATATAATACTCGGGTTAGACAGTTAGCCTTCTAATGCATCACACTCCGAAATAAACATGCTTTTACTCTAATTACAATACACTGTGGATCACGACATACACATTTTACTCCGGAACACCTATTAGCTGAACTCGCCCGTAGGTAATGTATCGTAATTTGAAATTAATACGCTTTACTTGGGCAACGTGGGTTCACAATGCATCAGCATCTCGTAATCTTGTCGCGGACACGTGAATTTTCGGTTTTCCGATGATCAATGTACTCTAGTTTTTGGATTCACCCCTGCCTTTAGCGTACACTACCTTTAAAGTGCGCTACTCTCCAATACAAACCAGTCGGCAATACGCTGAAGTCGGATGTTTTTTGCATGCACCTGGGTTAGGGTACTCTAGTTTTTGGATTCACCCTTGCCTTTAGCGTACACCACCGTTAAAGTGCGCTACTCTCAAATACAACCAATGGTCAATACGCTGAAGTCAGATGTTTTTTGCACCTGGGTTAGAGTACTCTAGATTTTGGATTCACCCTTGCCTTTAGCGTACACGACCGTTAAAGTGCGCTACTCTCAAATACAAACGAGCCAGCAATAAAGTTTGCTGAAGTCAGATATTCTATGAATGCTTCTGAGTTTTTACATATAAACGCACATGCTGAGATTCTGAACGCCCCATGTCTTTTGATTCTTGCCTATAAAGATGTGAATACTGTTTGTGGAATGTGACATAGATATACATTCACCCCACGCTTCATTGACTTCAAGACTCGGATCAGACGGCTTCTTAATGAAGCACTCCGAGTTCGCAAGTGGGCCTCTGTCGCTGAGACCTCTGGGTTGCTCAAAGCTAGTTGATTCGAACTACAGCATGACTTGACCTGCTGGAAAAAACCAACAAAGAGCTTTAAGATTTTAACAGCCTAAAGGCCTCCTACGCAGTTGCGAGACACCTGGCTCAGACATTTGAGCGAGGTCACACAACAGCGAGTCATTTATAGGTGAGATCTTTCAGTGACTCCACAAACCAAACAGCACAGAACAAGTCATTGCAACGGTGACAATACAAAAAACAACTACGCATCAATCAAATGTCGAGTCCGAGTTCGAGTCCGAATCCTCCGAGTCCCCTTCGCTCACCGGCTTCTCGCAAGGCAACACAGGACGTTGGTGCCAGTACCTTAGAAGCTGCATTCCACCGTAGAGGCCGTGTGGATCCGGAGTCATCATCCACGCTATGAACTGCGACAAGCTGTCCCAAGACAAGCCGTGAGACTCGGGGCGAAAGTGCGCGTGAGCATGATCGAAGAAAGCTGGCTCGCTGAAGATGGCGATAGCGAGCCCCAGCACTGCGTGAGGATTGCGGCACTGTGGTGGACTCGTGTCCGATGGCTCTGGAAGCATGGCGTCATGAAAGCGATCTCCACCCATGCTCTGAATGTGACAGAGGTAGCAAGGATTGGTGCGATACTTGTACCAATCATAGCAGATCGAGGTGCGCAGAATTCGGATCCTTCTGTGTTGATCCGAGTTCAAGTTGGGGCATTTCTCAAGAGCATGGTCCCCTTCTTCCTCCATCGCATAGCAGTATCCGCAACGCTGGTCGATGAGTTCAAGGATGTCCTCCCAAACTTGAAACCTGGCCTTCTCCGCAGCCTTCCACGTGTTTGTCCTCCGCATCGCAGCGCTGGTGATCTCTTCGAAAGCGTCGTTGAGCTTGCGTTTGCCAGACGTTCGCTCAAAGGTGGCTCGAATGAGAGGTTTGTGGCGCTCCATCACACGCACTTCGAGCCGGGGCTCTACAGGACCTGTGCCTAGAAATTGCGGGGACTTTAGCAGAACACGACGCTAAAGAACAAGAGAACGCACGGGTCTGACAAGGGCCGCACCGCATGTCGCCTTCCACCCCGTACTCTGCGCATGTATGACCACCGGCCACGTCAAAGTAGTTGGTCATCTGATACGCGTGGCACTTCATCGGAAAACTCTCAGGCTTGCTCCAAACTAGATCGCTCATCTCCTGCATGCCGCCCAGATCTCCGTATCCATCTCCGAGATCTCGGGACTCTGGATTGAACCGGTTGGGACGGCACAAGAGATAGTTGACAGCGGGCTTTCCATCACGGCCAGCTCTACCTCGTTGCTGCTCAAAGCTGCTGATATCGAACGTTGTGCCGATGTGAAAAGTTCCCCGGACGGAAGAGTAGTCCATGCCCGCACCCAGGGCACTCGTGCACACAAGCAGGTCCGTCTTCCCTTCGAGCCACTGTTTGAAGATGCGTTGGCGCTTCTGCTTCGAGGCTTCGTCGCCGCTTCCAGAATGATACAGCTCCGCGCCCAAGTCTCGGGCGACGCCTTTGGAGACGTCAGAGCTTGTGTTCACAAACACAATGTACCGATCGTTGGGCTTTTTCGTCTTCCGCATTGCTGCAAGGAGCTTGGAGACACGTTTTGTTTGGGACGGGATGTCTCGGTGCGTGGACTCCACAACAAGTCGCAGCTCCGGTCGATGAGACCCAGCAGATCCAATGCGGACAAAGTTCTTGCCCATTCCAAATTCGATTTGGAGAAAGTGCTCCATCGCTTTGGAGACCGTGGCGCTCATGATGACCAGTTGAAAGGGGAAGAGTCGCAGCTGGTACGGTTGACCAAAGGCCTCCGGGCGAAACTCGCGATCGAGACCCCACATGTGCCCTTCATCACCAACAACCCGTATAACAGTCACCCGCTGACTGATCTTGTTCACCGCCGGCTGCCAGGTCTTTTTCTTGGACCCGTCGGCAGGACACCAGGACAACATTGTGATTGCCCTAGGAAAGGATTGCTCTCGCTTTCAAAGACTTCGTAGCCGACCTTGTAGCGTTTCAAGCGGCGCTCCCAGTCGTCCAGCAGAGACGCCAGAGGGCAGATGATCACAGTCACCCCCTTTTCACGGACAACGGTCGCCAGGAGTGCAAGGGTTTTGCCGGAGCCAGTGCAGGTGGTGAGCATGATGTCTCGAGTCAGCGCAGCACACTCCCGAGCCATGTTGTACTGGTCCATGTCTCTCCAATCCGCAGCAGGATCACCGAGAAGCTCTTGAAGAGAGGTGGTGATGTTGAACTCGTTTGAAGCGACAGGTTCAAGAGGAAGGGCAGCTGCAGAGCTATCTTTAAGCGGACGGATCGTTAAAGCGATCTAGGACTTACTTCGAGGAGGAGGTGCTGCAGAAAGCGCTTTAGCAGAGGCGCAGCTTAAAGCAACACAGAACTCACCAGTGCGGGATGCAGGAGTCGGAGATGAGTTACGAGGCCGGCCAGCTCGACGCTCACCATCGCGGCGACGCTTGTGAGCAGGAGATGTACCGGGCGAGAACTGAGCGACAGGAGAAGAAGCCACTCGTGTGGCCTGCGTGGCTTGAATTTGGCTAGAGGTCACGGAGGTTGGCGGAGGAATCGTCGGCGAGGAGGACGTGGTGTGGTCTCGGCGGAGTACGCTCTGGGACCGCAGCTCTGCCAAAACATCTGCTGTGGACCGCCTCGGCTCTGCGAGAGGTGTCTCCTTGCGAGGTGCAAATGGGTTCCCTCTGGCAGGGGGGAGAAGCGGGTTCCAGCTGTCGTCTGCCTTTTTGACAGGAGCACGCTTAGGCTTTGTCAACTTCGAAGGACCGGCCGGCATGGGAATGAGAGGAGCGGTTGTCGGAAGAGAATTGGTCGCCTTTGAAGTGGCTGGGGCACCTTGCACGGGAAAACGGCTTTTCAGTGCAGGAGCCGTCTCAGCAACAGCGTTCGAAGCTGGGGCAGGTGGTGGCACAGACTTTGCTGCAGAAGGAGGAGTCGGATCTGCCGGTTTGGCCTGAAAGACTTCCTGTGCACTCGCAAGGTCCAACATCTCTATGTCCGACGTAGCACCCAACATGACCTCGCCTGGAAAGTCTTTCAAGGGAATTGTGGATTTCCCCTCAACCAAGATCGTCATCTGCGCTTCGATGCGCGCAAGTCGAGCAAGCACTAGCTGCTGATTGGAAAGAATTGTCTGCTCTGCCTCAGCGCAACGGTCGTGAAATGCGGTCATCTGCTCGCTGAGCGTGCCAGTTGCGAGAGGAGCGCGAGCACCTGTAGCAGGTCCAGAGGCGACGGCATCGGCGATGCTAGTGCTGGAGACCCGAGCCCGAGTCAAGGGGCTGATGATGCCGTTGTCCAGCAAAGAATCGAAATGACAGCGGCGCGCTTCGCGATAATCGAGACCGAGGCCACCGGGCACCGTGCGCGTCACTTTTTGCCACTCACTGCTCACACCAAGGAACAAGGGAAGGGCATCTTCCGGTGCACCCATGAGCGCATCGGGAGAAAGACCGTAAACAAGTCTTTCCGTCTTGGCACTGTGGCCAGCCTGCAACGCATTCAGATTGCTGGTTGTGTCGTTATCAACCAGCTCTGCAGCGCCGCCACACAGCTTGCGACGCCAGGCAATGTTGACGTGACGCCAGTCCGCAATCTTCATCTCCCAATCCAAGACCCCGATGCAAGACTTGGCCATCAGGTCGCTGAGCTGTTGCGACGTGAAGGGACGCAGATAGGCCATGAACAGCATCTGCGAGTAGTCGGCAACAACGGAAGGAGCAGCAATCTGAGCCGCAATGTACTGAAGTGAATGCACCTTAGCTTTAACAAGTCAGAGGCTTAAAGTCGCTTACCATCGCAAATGGCCGGATGAATGTGTGGAGCTGAACAATAAGATCAGCTGCAACGGCGTGGACCGAGTGCGGGATCAAGCGATCACACTGCGTGATGTTGCTGGTCTTGTCGTATTGGCGGATAATCGCCACAAAGGCGCCAAGGCCAGCCAAATTGCGCAGTCGCAAGGCCGTGTTTTGAGCCAGCATCGACACCAGCTCCGTGCCTCTGGGAGGAGCCCCACCCAGCATGTCCACCATCAGCATGAGCAGCCCCTCAAATTTGGCGAGGTCCGCGAGCCACGTGCGGCAGAACCCGAGGTTGAGAGTCGTGTAGTTGCTCTCCTGTGTGCAGAACATTTTCATCAACTCCGGGTTTGCCATGATGGCGTCGACAAATGCATTCCGCAGGGCAGAGAACGGGTTTTTGGGATCGTTGATGAAGGAGTAGCCCGGGTTGGTGTTGGTGAGATCGTCTGCAAACTCCGTGCACTTGACGTGGACGCTCTCGCCAAGGCAGACCTTGTGTTCCCACAGGTCCACCAGCTGATCCTCAATATTAGTGAAGATGGCCTCGATCTGCGTCAAGTTGATGCGGTTGCCTTTGAAGAGCATACGCTCCCAATGCAGCGTGTCCAGCCACCACACGTGCGGCATTGCCATTGTCTGCATGGACAGCGTGGTGACGTAGTGCATCAAGCTCCACAACGAGCTGTATGGGCTGCCCGTTTTTTCCGTCACATACGGCTTGATTTGCTCGTATGCCAGAAGCTGGCTGGCACACTCGCCGGACTCCACGAGCCGATGGATCTCGGTCAGACCGCAGAATTGGATCGCCCAATTGATTTTGCGGATGGGCCCGCTGATATCCTTTGCCCTCATGAAGTCGCCGCCTTCCATCAGGCAGAAAAACATGAGGAAGCGCAGAGTCGGGTCGGGCATGGTGGATTCGGCTGTGATGGACCAAGGGCGATGCCACAAGAGTTTAAAAAGCTTGTGGAGGCTCTTGTGCGTGCTGCTCTTGTTTTTGAGCTGGGTGTGCAAGCGGGTGAGGGTCGTTTCCAACTCGGGTGTGATTTCGAGATCCAACGGAGGGCGCTTGGAAGGGACCCAAGCGACGTGCCGCAACAGGGCAGCAACGAAACGAGTGATGGGCACGAGGTATTGGGCAACAGTGCTGTCTCCCTGATGGTGCTCGTGGAGGGGGGTGTTGTTGATGCCGCTAGAGGAAACTTTAAGGGACAACAACGCTAAAGAACTAGATGCTTACCTCTTATCGGGATCGTGGGTGTTCAGCTTTTGCAGAACAAGCTCCTCCGTCTTGTCCAGCTTTTCAATGCCCTTGGTGAAGTACTTGCCGACGGCGAACTTGAGGTTCGGGAACTCTGCAGGCTCAGGGTAGGCGACCAGAGCACGAAACTTGGGGACATCAGTGTGATGTGGCCCGATGTGCTCGTGCCACTTGGTGCGATTAAGCAGCGGATTGACCATCCGCGCGTTGGGAATAGGATTCGGCAGGTACGTTTGCCACTCGAACGCTGCGACTTTGTCGCCAAGAGTCCCGCTGGCGTTGTTGCGGGGAGCTGCACCGTCGTACACGCGAAAGTTGCGAGTAAATTTGCCTTGGCTCAATCGTTGGCATTTAAAGCCATCGAGACGAACGGCAGGCATCGCAGATTCGGGATGGGGCTTCGTCTCAAGATGCTTGTTGATGTGGCGCTTGCGACCGGTGAGAGCACAAAGCGAGCATCCAGACGCATTGGCTAGGATGGGCAGTCTAGGGATGGCTTCTCGGGGCTCCTCGCTGTAAACAAAGTCCTCGAGGTCACGAAGAGGGTTGAGCAATGGACCAACTCGAGCGATGTGGTCAAGGAGTGGAGTGTTGACACCGGTTTTGCGGTGCTTGAGGCCCCCGAGATGTGATATTACACCCTCCAGAAGGAACGCAGACTCGCAGCATAGAAACAGACCTGTGGGCTGGTGAAAGGCCACACCGAAGCTGTCCATGTGCGGGGTGGTGATGAGAAGCCCATCGTCTGTAAGCCTGTACAGCGACTGTCTCTGTAACGTCCAGAATTGTTAAACATGTAGTGTCTCAGTCACAGGACACTTACGAGTTCCTCGTTTTCATCCGCCACAATCTGGGCCTTTAAGATCTGGTAAGCTTAAAGCAAAAGCAAAGCAGTGATCGCTCACAGCTTCGTCGGACTTTAAGGTGAAGTGAGCTTAAAGTATTGTGAAAAGAGGAGCGGAAGAGACGAACCGGTTGATTATGTAAGCTGATATCGGACATAATAGCTCTAAAAGAATGTGGGGAAAGAGGGGGAAAAAACAGAAGCGTCACACCTGGAAGGAGCTTTAAATACCTGAATGTGACGTGACACAGCCAAACATGTACAAGCATCGGGTAATCCTTGAACAGAAAACAATCGGTACCAGTCTAGACTACAAAAATAGCAGCTACCCTGTTTTATGCTTATCTTATCCTGTCTTTTGTTTCAACAAGTTGGACTTTGAGGTGTGCACAAGATGCGAGGATTTGAGTGCGAGCGCAACACTACTTGTGCTAACTCTAGTGTGGTCAGCAAAAAAAGCCTGACTCTAGAGAGGACCTCACCGTTCGGCTAATGACAAGAGTAGTGAATTGAAACGTCGCTTTAGCAAGACATCAGGTTAAAGAAAGATTGTGGACCTAAAGGTATTTGACAGCTATGCAAGCATGCGAGCTACTATAAGGTAGCGAGTTGTTAAAGTCGTTAAAATTTCATAGAGATTACAGGTAAATCACGCAGTACGGAGGGACGAATCACACAGTACTGACATATTTGTGGGTCGAGAGGCACAGCCCAGCTAATAATAAAGGTGAGCGGTTGAAAAATAGCTCCGAGTCGTTAAAGCAAAAGTTGTAGAGCTCGAAATTCTGCTCCACTTTGCCTCTCACACTATAAGAATCTGGTGTCTGCCTGGACCGCAAAACTCGAAATACTTTTTCGGACCCGAGTCTTTTCAGAAATTTGCCCCGCATCTTTATACTCTGAAGCAAAGCGGTTGGATGTGAGTCCAGCAATACTTGAAGCAGGTGGATTTACAGACACATTTGTGATTAACAGAATTGTGTTGCTTAAGGAAGAAACTGATTCAAGGAAACACCGCTTTCGCAAGACATCAGTTTAAAGAAAGATTGTGGACCTAAAGATATTTAACAGCTACGCAAGCATGCGAGCTACTATAAGGTAGCGAGTTGTTAAAGTCGTTAAAATTTCATAGAGATTACAGGTAAATCACGCAGTACGGAGGGACGAATCGCACAGTACTGACATATTTGTGGTGGAGAGGCACAGCCCAGCTAATAAGAAAGGTGAGCGGTCAAAAATTGCTCCGAACCGTCAAAGCAAAAGTTGTAGAGCTCAAAATTCTGCTCCACTTTGCCTCTCACACTATAGGAATCTGGTGTCTGCTTGGACCGCAAAACACAAAATACTTTTTCGAACGCGAGTCTTTTCAGATATTTGCCCCGCATCTTTATACTCTGAAGCGAATCGGTTGGATGTGAGTCCAGCAACACTTAAAAGCAGGTGAATTTACAGACACATTTGTGATTAACAGAATAGTGTTGCTTAAAGAAGAAACTGATTCAAGCGCATACCGTACACGAGATTCAGCGTGGTTCAGACACTGGATCTGATGTTCTGTAATGATACAGACTGTGTGAGATCGAGAATCTGCATTTTATTTCGGTCAGCAATCTTTAAGATGCAAAAGAACGTGTGTGTGAAAGAAGTTCTTTCTGCAAGTTCAAGGGAGCGAGAAAGACCTGGGTTTTTCTCCCGTTCGCAGTTGCAAAAGATTTTGAAGAACGATTTTATGCAGCGACAAAGAGTTCGAGATTGAGAGGCAACATTTTTTTTCTTTGTGGACGATCTTTAGGGTGTGTGCCGGTTAAAGCGGTGATGAAGATTTCTTTGTTGTTGCGAGTTGAAGCGGTGGACGGGCCAGAATTCGAGATTGAGAGTCAACATTTTTTTTTGCTCGCAATCTTTAAGGTGCGTGCGGGTTAAAGAGGCGATGATGATTTTTTTTTCTTCTTGTTGCTGCGAGTTGAAGAGTCCGACTTAAAAGTTTGAACAGCGGGAGTGCAAGCGTGGGCGAGGGAGAAGAAAAACAAAGGTCTTTAGCGGGTAGAGGCCTTAAAGTCGCGGAAATTTAGCCGACGCGAAAACGGCTTGGGTCGACCTTTCCGCAGGTGGGCCCTGGATCCAGGGCCCGGGATCAGAAACATAGTTAAAGTCGCGGAATTTAGCCGACACGAAAACGGCTCGGATATCCGCAGTTAGGTCGCGCTGCGCTTGGTCCTAACTCCTCAGTGGGCGCAACAGCATGCTGATTCCTACTAGAGTGGACTTTTTTTTCTTGACGTTCCCTTCTCCGAGACAACCCGGACCTAACCCTCACCTAACCCTCACCCTAACCCTTACGCTAACCTCCCAACGGCATGTGGATTCCTAGTCCGCTCACTCAGGCTTCTTCCAAGTCAGTCCAAAAGCGCTGTATCCAGAGTGAAGATCACCTTGAATAAAAGAATCGTTCGCCTTTAACGCTTCGAGAACAAGAGTCAACGGTTTGCTTAGTCAGCAATCTTTAAGATGCGTGTGGGTTAAAGCGAGTCGAAGATGCATTTCTTTAGCGGGTGCGAAGCTTGAAGCCGAAGCAAGAAAAACAAAGGTCTTTAGCGGGTCGAAGGGTTAAAACGAGTTGAAGATGCTTTTCTTTAGTGGGTGCGAAGGTTAAAGAAGACAAAGGTCTTTAGCGGGTCGAAACGTTAAAGTCGCGTAATTTAGCCGACGCAAAAACGGCTTGGGTCGACCCTTCTGCAGGTGGGCCCTGGATCCAGGGCCCGCGATCAGTAACATAGGCATGTGGATTCCTAGTCCGCTCACTCAGGCTTCTTCCAAGTCAGTCCAAAAGCGCTGTATCCAGAGTGAACATCACCTTGAATAAAAGAATCGTTCGCCTTTAACGCTTCGAGAACAAGAGTCAACGGTTTGCTTAGTCAGCAATCTTTAAGATGCGTGCGGGTTAAAGCGAGTCGAAGATGCATTTCTTTAGCGGGTGCGAAGCTTGAAGCCGAAGCAAGAAAAAGAAAGCTCTTTAGCGGGTCGAAGCGTTAAAGCGAGTTGAAGATGCTTTTCTTTAGTGCGTGCGAAGGTTAAAGCCAAAGCAAGAAAAACAAAGGTCTTTAGCGGGTCGAAACGTTAAAGTCGAGAAAATTAGCCGACGCGAAAACGGCTCGGGTCGACCTTTCCGCAGGTGGGCCCTGGATCCAGGGCCCGCGATCAGTAACATAGGTTAAAGAAAACAAAGGTCTTTAGCGGGTCGAAACGTTAAAGTCGCGGAATTTAGCCGACGCAAAAACGGCTTGGGTCGACCCTTCCGCAGGTGGGCCCTGGCGCCAGGCACCCCGATTTGAAACATAGGTCCGCCTCAGGTGGGCCCTGGCTCCAAGGACTAGAATCACTTGTATTGACCAAGTTCGATTCATTGACTAGCATTGGTAACGCAAGGTCTCACTACATTTGATATCCGCAGTTAGGTCGCGCTGCGCTTGGTCCTAACTCCTCAGTGGGCGCAACAGCATGCTGATTCCTACTAGAGTGGACTTTTTTTTCTTGACGTTCCCTTCTCCGAGACAACCCGGACCTAACCCTCACCTAACCCTCACCCTAACCCTTACGCTAACCTCCCAACGGCATGTGGATTCCTAGTCCGCTCACTCAGGCTTCTTCCAAGTCAGCCCAAAAGCGCAGTATCCAGAGTGAAGATCACCTTGAATACAAGAATCGTTCACTGTGATGCCTTTAACGCTTCGAGAACAAGAGTCAACGGTTTGCTTAGTCAGCAATCTTTAAGATGCGTGTGGGTTAAAGCGAGTCGAAGATGCATTTCTTTAGCGGGTGCGAAGCTTGAAGCCGAAGCAAGAAAAACAAAGGTCTTTAGCGGGTCGAAGGGTTAAAACGAGTTGAAGATGCTTTTCTTTAGTGGGTGCGAAGGTTAAAGAAGACAAAGGTCTTTAGCGGGTCGAAACGTTAAAGTCGCGGAATTTAGCCGACGCAAAAACGGCTTGGGTCGACCCTTCCGCAGGTGGGTCCTGGCGCCAGGCACCCCGATTTGAAACATAGGTCCGCCTCAGGTGGGCCCTGGCTCCAAGGACTAGAATCACTTGTATTGACCAAGTTCGATTCATTGACTAGCATTGGTAACGCAAGGTCTCACTACATTTGATATCCGCAGTTAGGTCGCGCTGCGCTTGGTCCTAACTCCTCAGTGGGCGCAACAGCATGCTGATTCCTACTAGAGTGGACTTTTTTTTCTTGACGTTCCCTTCTCCGAGACAACCCGGACCTAACCCTCACCTAACCCTCACCCTAACCCTTACGCTAACCTCCCAACGGCATGTGGATTCCTAGTCCGCTCACTCAGGCTTCTTCCAAGTCAGCCCAAAAGCGCAGTATCCAGAGTGAAGATCACCTTGAATACAAGAATCGTTCACTGTGATGCCTTTAACGCTTCGAGAACAAGAGTCAACGGTTTGCTTAGTCAGCAATCTTTAAGATGCGTGTGGGTTAAAGCGAGTCGAAGATGCATTTCTTTAGCGGGTGCGAAGCTTGAAGCCGAAGCAAGAAAAACAAAGGTCTTTAGCGGGTCGAAGCGTTAAAGCGAGTTGAAGATGCTTTTCTTTAGTGGGTGCGAAGGTTAAAGAAAACAAAGGTCTTTAGCGGGTCGAAACGTTAAAGTCGCGGAATTTAGCCGACGCAAAAACGGCTTGGGTCGACCCTTCTGCAGGTGGGCCCTGGCGCCAGGCACCCCGATTTGAAACATAGGTCCGCCTCAGGTGGGCCCTGGCTCCAAGGACTAGAATCACTTGTATTGACCAAGTTCGATTCATTGACTAGCATTGGTAACGCAAGGTCTCACTACATTTGATATCCGCAGTTAGGTCGCGCTGCGCTTGGTCCTAACTCCTCAGTGGGCGCAACAGCATGCTGATTCCTACTAGAGTGGACTTTTTTTTCTTGACGTTCCCTTCTCCGAGACAACCCGGACCTAACCCTCACCTAACCCTCACCCTAACCCTTACGCTAACCTCCCAACGGCATGTGGATTCCTAGTCCGCTCACTCAGGCTTCTTCCAAGTCAGCCCAAAAGCGCAGTATCCAGAGTGAAGATCACCTTGAATACAAGAATCGTTCACTGTGATGCCTTTAACGCTTCGAGAACAAGAGTCAACGGTTTGCTTAGTCAGCAATCTTTAAGATGCGTGTGGGTTAAAGCGAGTCGAAGATGCATTTCTTTAGCGGGTGCGAAGCTTGAAGCCGAAGCAAGAAAAACAAAGGTCTTTAGCGGGTCGAAGCGTTAAAGCGAGTTGAAGATGCTTTTCTTTAGTGGGTGCGAAGGTTAAAGAAAACAAAGGTCTTTAGCGGGTCGAAACGTTAAAGTCGCGGAATTTAGCCGACGCAAAAACGGCTTGGGTCGACCCTTCCGCAGGTGGGTCCTGGCGCCAGGCACCCCGATTTGAAACATAGGTCCGCCTCAGGTGGGCCCTGGCTCCAAGGACTAGAATCACTTGTATTGACCAAGTTCGATTCATTGACTAGCATTGGTAACGCAAGGTCTCACTACATTTGATATCCGCAGTTAGGTCGCGCTGCGCTTGGTCCTAACTCCTCAGTGGGCGCAACAGCATGCTGATTCCTACTAGAGTGGACTTTTTTTTCTTGACGTTCCCTTCTCCGAGACAACCCGGACCTAACCCTCACCTAACCCTCACCCTAACCCTTACGCTAACCTCCCAACGGCATGTGGATTCCTAGTCCGCTCACTCAGGCTTCTTCCAAGTCAGCCCAAAAGCGCAGTATCCAGAGTGAAGATCACCTTGAATACAAGAATCGTTCACTGTGATGCCTTTAACGCTTCGAGAACAAGAGTCAACGGTTTGCTTAGTCAGCAATCTTTAAGATGCGTGTGGGTTAAAGCGAGTCGAAGATGCATTTCTTTAGCGGGTGCGAAGCTTGAAGCCGAAGCAAGAAAAACAAAGGTCTTTAGCGGGTCGAAGCGTTAAAGCGAGTTGAAGATGCTTTTCTTTAGTGGGTGCGAAGGTTAAAGAAAACAAAGGTCTTTAGCGGGTCGAAACGTTAAAGTCGCGGAATTTAGCCGACGCAAAAACGGCTTGGGTCGACCCTTCCGCAGGTGGGCCCTGGCGCCAGGCACCCCGATTTGAAACATAGGTCCGCCTCAGGTGGGCCCTGGCTCCAAGGACTAGAATCACTTGTATTGACCAAGTTCGATTCATTGACTAGCATTGGTAACGCAAGGTCTCACTACATTTGATATCCGCAGTTAGGTCGCGCTGCGCTTGGTCCTAACTCCTCAGTGGGCGCAACAGCATGCTGATTCCTACTAGAGTGGACTTTTTTTTCTTGACGTTCCCTTCTCCGAGACAACCCGGACCTAACCCTCACCTAACCCTCACCCTAACCCTTACGCTAACCTCCCAACGGCATGTGGATTCCTAGTCCGCTCACTCAGGCTTCTTCCAAGTCAGCCCAAAAGCGCAGTATCCAGAGTGAAGATCACCTTGAATACAAGAATCGTTCACTGTGATGCCTTTAACGCTTCGAGAACAAGAGTCAACGGTTTGCTTAGTCAGCAATCTTTAAGATGCGTGTGGGTTAAAGCGAGTCGAAGATGCATTTCTTTAGCGGGTGCGAAGCTTGAAGCCGAAGCAAGAAAAACAAAGGTCTTTAGCGGGTCGAAGCGTTAAAGCGAGTTGAAGATGCTTTTCTTTAGTGGGTGCGAAGGTTAAAGAAAACAAAGGTCTTTAGCGGGTCGAAACGTTAAAGTCGCGGAATTTAGCCGACGCAAAAACGGCTTGGGTCGACCCTTTCGCAGGTGGGCCCTGGCTCCAGGCACCCCGATTTGAAACATAGGTCCGCCTCAGGTGGGCCCTGGCTCCAAGGACTAGAATCACTTGTATTGACCAAGTTCGATTCATTGACTAGCATTGGTAACGCAAGGTCTCACTACATTTGATATCCGCAGTTAGGTCGCGCTGCGCTTGGTCCTAACTCCTCAGTGGGCGCAACAGCATGCTGATTCCTACTAGAGTGGACTTTTTTTTCTTGACGTTCCCTTCTCCGAGACAACCCGGACCTAACCCTCACCTAACCCTCACCCTAACCCTTACGCTAACCTCCCAACGGCATGTGGATTCCTAGTCCGCTCACTCAGGCTTCTTCCAAGTCAGCCCAAAAGCGCAGTATCCAGAGTGAAGATCACCTTGAATACAAGAATCGTTCACTGTGATGCCTTTAACGCTTCGAGAACAAGAGTCAACGGTTTGCTTAGTCAGCAATCTTTAAGATGCGTGTGGGTTAAAGCGAGTCGAAGATGCATTTCTTTAGCGGGTGCGAAGCTTGAAGCCGAAGCAAGAAAAACAAAGGTCTTTAGCGGGTCGAAGCGTTAAAGCGAGTTGAAGATGCTTTTCTTTAGTGGGTGCGAAGGTTAAAGAAAACAAAGGTCTTTAGCGGGTCGAAACGTTAAAGTCGCGGAATTTAGCCGACGCAAAAACGGCTTGGGTCGACCCTTCCGCAGGTGGGTCCTGGCGCCAGGCACCCCGATTTGAAACATAGGTCCGCCTCAGGTGGGCCCTGGCTCCAAGGACTAGAATCACTTGTATTGACCAAGTTCGATTCATTGACTAGCATTGGTAACGCAAGGTCTCACTACATTTGATATCCGCAGTTAGGTCGCGCTGCGCTTGGTCCTAACTCCTCAGTGGGCGCAACAGCATGCTGATTCCTACTAGAGTGGACTTTTTTTTCTTGACGTTCCCTTCTCCGAGACAACCCGGACCTAACCCTCACCTAACCCTCACCCTAACCCTTACGCTAACCTCCCAACGGCATGTGGATTCCTAGTCCGCTCACTCAGGCTTCTTCCAAGTCAGCCCAAAAGCGCAGTATCCAGAGTGAAGATCACCTTGAATACAAGAATCGTTCACTGTGATGCCTTTAACGCTTCGAGAACAAGAGTCAACGGTTTGCTTAGTCAGCAATCTTTAAGATGCGTGTGGGTTAAAGCGAGTCGAAGATGCATTTCTTTAGCGGGTGCGAAGCTTAAAGCCGAAGCAAGAAAAACAAAGGTCTTTAGCGGGTCGAAGCGTTAAAGCGAGTTGAAGATGCTTTTCTTTAGTGGGTGCGAAGGTTAAAGAAAACAAAGGTCTTTAGCGGGTCGAAACGTTAAAGTCGCGGAATTTAGCCGACGCAAAAACGGCTTGGGTCGACCCTTCCGCAGGTGGGCCCTGGCGCCAGGCACCCCGATTTGAAACATAGGTCCGCCTCAGGTTAGGCCTGGCTCAAGGACTAGAATCACTTGTATTGACCAAGTTCGATTCATTGACTAGCATTGGTAACGCAAGGTCTCACTACATTTGATATCCGCAGTTAGGTCGCGCTGCGCTTGGTCCTAACTCCTCAGTGGGCGCAACAGCATGCTGATTCCTACTAGAGTGGACTTTTTTTTCTTGACGTTCCCTTCTCCGAGACAACCCGGACCTAACCCTCACCTAACCCTCACCCTAACCCTTACGCTAACCTCCCAACGGCATGTGGATTCCTAGTCCGCTCACTCAGGCTTCTTCCAAGTCAGCCCAAAAGCGCAGTATCCAGAGTGAAGATCACCTTGAATACAAGAATCGTTCACTGTGATGCCTTTAACGCTTCGAGAACAAGAGTCAACGGTTTGCTTAGTCAGCAATCTTTAAGATGCGTGTGGGTTAAAGCGAGTCGAAGATGCATTTCTTTAGCGGGTGCGAAGCTTAAAGCCGAAGCAAGAAAAACAAAGGTCTTTAGCGGGTCGAAGCGTTAAAGCGAGTTGAAGATGCTTTTCTTTAGTGGGTGCGAAGGTTAAAGAAAACAAAGGTCTTTAGCGGGTCGAAACGTTAAAGTCGCGGAATTTAGCCGACGCAAAAACGGCTTGGGTCGACCTTCCGCAGGTGGGCCCTGGCTCCAGGCACCGCGATTAGTAACATAGGTCCGCCTCAGGTGGGCCCTGGCTCCAAGGACTAGAATCACTTGTATTGACCAAGTTCGATTCATTGACTAGCATTGGTAACGCAAGGTCTCACTACATTTGATATCCGCAGTTAGGTCGCGCTGCGCTTGGTCCTAACTCCTCAGTGGGCGCAACAGCATGCTGATTCCTACTAGAGTGGACTTTTTTTTCTTGACGTTCCCTTCTCCGAGACAACCCGGACCTAACCCTCACCTAACCCTCACCCTAACCCTTACGCTAACCTCCCAACGGCATGTGGATTCCTAGTCCGCTCACTCAGGCTTCTTCCAAGTCAGCCCAAAAGCGCAGTATCCAGAGTGAAGATCACCTTGAATACAAGAATCGTTCACTGTGATGCCTTTAACGCTTCGAGAACAAGAGTCAACGGTTTGCTTAGTCAGCAATCTTTAAGATGCGTGTGGGTTAAAGCGAGTCGAAGATGCATTTCTTTAGCGGGTGCGAAGCTTAAAGCCGAAGCAAGAAAAACAAAGGTCTTTAGCGGGTCGAAGCGTTAAAGCGAGTTGAAGATGCTTTTCTTTAGTGGGTGCGAAGGTTAAAGAAAACAAAGGTCTTTAGCGGGTCGAAACGTTAAAGTCGCGGAATTTAGCCGACGCAAAAACGGCTTGGGTCGACCCTTCCGCAGGTGGGCCCTGGATCCAGGCCCGCGATTAGTAACATAGGTCCGCCTCAGGTGGGCCCTGGCTCCAAGGACTAGAATCACTTGTATTGACCAAGTTCGATTCATTGACTAGCATTGGTAACGCAAGGTCTCACTACATTTGATATCCGCAGTTAGGTCGCGCTGCGCTTGGTCCTAACTCCTCAGTGGGCGCAACAGCATGCTGATTCCTACTAGAGTGGACTTTTTTTTCTTGACGTTCCCTTCTCCGAGACAACCCGGACCTAACCCTCACCTAACCCTCACCCTAACCCTTACGCTAACCTCCCAACGGCATGTGGATTCCTAGTCCGCTCACTCAGGCTTCTTCCAAGTCAGCCCAAAAGCGCAGTATCCAGAGTGAAGATCACCTTGAATACAAGAATCGTTCACTGTGATGCCTTTAACGCTTCGAGAACAAGAGTCAACGGTTTGCTTAGTCAGCAATCTTTAAGATGCGTGTGGGTTAAAGCGAGTCGAAGATGCATTTCTTTAGCGGGTGCGAAGCTTAAAGCCGAAGCAAGAAAAACAAAGGTCTTTAGCGGGTCGAAGCGTTAAAGCGAGTTGAAGATGCTTTTCTTTAGTGGGTGCGAAGGTTAAAGAAAACAAAGGTCTTTAGCGGGTCGAAACGTTAAAGTCGCGGAATTTAGCCGACGCAAAAACGGCTTGGGTCGACCCTTCCGCAGGTGGGCCCTGGCGCCAGGCACCCCGATTTGAAACATAGGTCGGCCTAGGCTTTAAGCCTGCTCAGGACTAGAATCACTTGTATTGACCAAGTTCGATTCATTGACTAGCATTGGTAACGCAAGGTCTCACTACATTTGATATCCGCAGTTAGGTCGCGCTGCGCTTGGTCCTAACTCCTCAGTGGGCGCAACAGCATGCTGATTCCTACTAGAGTGGACTTTTTTTTCTTGACGTTCCCTTCTCCGAGACAACCCGGACCTAACCCTCACCTAACCCTCACCCTAACCCTTACGCTAACCTCCCAACGGCATGTGGATTCCTAGTCCGCTCACTCAGGCTTCTTCCAAGTCAGCCAAAAGCGCAGTATCCAGAGTGAAGATCACCTTGAATACAAGAATCGTTCACTGTGATGCCTTTAACGCTTCGAGAACAAGAGTCAACGGTTTGCTTAGTCAGCAATCTTTAAGATGCGTGTGGGTTAAAGCGAGTCGAAGATGCATTTCTTTAGCGGGTGCGAAGCTTAAAGCCGAAGCAAGAAAAACAAAGGTCTTTAGCGGGTCGAAGCGTTAAAGCGAGTTGAAGATGCTTTTCTTTAGTGGGTGCGAAGGTTAAAGAAAACAAAGGTCTTTAGCGGGTCGAAACGTTAAAGTCGCGGAATTTAGCCGACGCAAAAACGGCTCGGGTCGACCTTTCCGCAGGTGGGCCCTGGATCCAGGGCCCGCGATCAGTAACATAGAAAAACAAAGGTCTTTAGCGGGTCGAAGCGTTAAAGCGAGTTGAAGATGCTTTTCTTTAGTGGGTGCGAAGGTTAAAGAAAACAAAGGTCTTTAGCGGGTCGAAACGTTAAAGTCGCGGAATTTAGCCGACGCAAAAACGGCTCGGGTCGACCTTTCCGCAGGTGGGCCCTGGATCCAGGGCCCGCGATCAGTAACATAGAATCACTTGTATTGACCAAGTTCGATTCATTGACTAGCATTGGTAACGCAAGGTCTCACTACATTTGATATCCGCAGTTAGGTCGCGCTGCGCTTGGTCCTAACTCCTCAGTGGGCGCAACAGCATGCTGATTCCTACTAGAGTGGACTTTTTTTTCTTGACGTTCCCTTCTCCGAGACAACCCGGACCTAACCCTCACCTAACCCTCACCCTAACCCTTACGCTAACCTCCCAACGGCATGTGGATTCCTAGTCCGCTCACTCAGGCTTCTTCCAAGTCAGCCCAAAAGCGCAGTATCCAGAGTGAAGATCACCTTGAATACAAGAATCGTTCACTGTGATGCCTTTAACGCTTCGAGAACAAGAGTCAACGGTTTGCTTAGTCAGCAATCTTTAAGATGCGTGTGGGTTAAAGCGAGTCGAAGATGCATTTCTTTAGCGGGTGCGAAGCTTAAAGCCGAAGCAAGAAAAACAAAGGTCTTTAGCGGGTCGAAGCGTTAAAGCGAGTTGAAGATGCTTTTCTTTAGTGGGTGCGAAGGTTAAAGAAAACAAAGGTCTTTAGCGGGTCGAAACGTTAAAGTCGCGGAATTTAGCCGACGCAAAAACGGCTCGGGTCGACCTTTCCGCAGGTGGGCCCTGGATCCAGGGCCCGCGATCAGTAACATAGGACCTAACCCTCACCTAACCCTCACCCTAACCCTTACGCTAACCTCCCAACGGCATGTGGATTCCTAGTCCGCTCACTCAGGCTTCTTCCAAGTCAGCCCAAAAGCGCAGTATCCAGAGTGAAGATCACCTTGAATACAAGAATCGTTCACTGTGATGCCTTTAACGCTTCGAGAACAAGAGTCAACGGTTTGCTTAGTCAGCAATCTTTAAGATGCGTGTGGGTTAAAGCGAGTCGAAGATGCATTTCTTTAGCGGGTGCGAAGCTTGAAGCCGAAGCAAGAAAAACAAAGGTCTTTAGCGGGTCGAAGCGTTAAAGCGAGTTGAAGATGCTTTTCTTTAGTGGGTGCGAAGGTTAAAGAAAACAAAGGTCTTTAGCGGGTCGAAACGTTAAAGTCGCGGAATTTAGCCGACGCAAAAACGGCTCGGGTCGACCTTTCCGCAGGTGGGCCCTGGATCCAGGGCCCGCGATCAGTAACATAGTATATGCCTCATCAGAAGCTGAGGCACTGCAAATCGTATCAATCATCAAGTTCGAAGGTTGCACTATCGAATGGAACGTGTCCTCTCATTTTCAAGTTTTCCTTGACATGACGCTTTACGTGGACGAACACGGAAAGCTCCAACACATGCCTTACCGCAAGGCACGTTCCCACCAGGAAAGAATTCCATGGATATCTCACCACCCTCTTGACGTGAAGAGAGGTACTTTCATCGGCGAGATGTCACGGCTAGCCACGCTTTGTAGTCTTCACTCTCACTACATAGCAGCCATAAAGAGCTTGGTCGCTCTATATGTCAAGCGTGGTTACCCGCAAGACCTTGTTAATAAGTGGGTCTCAGATAATATTACGAAAAGATGGGAAAATCGTCTGGCAGTTAGAAATAACACCAGCAGCCCCGAAGAAGTTCTCGTACTGAAATCCACCTTTAACTCGGCTTGGGATTACTTCTCCGCCAAGGAACTCGGTGATACCGTTCTAGGATTTTGGCGGCAGTGGATTACCGCTGCCGAACACGGTCGTTTTTCGATCATGTTCCCCAGGTTTAGCAATGATACTGGTGATCTGCAGACTATGTTCGAGTCGTCGTGCACTCTCGTTCATACTGCGGATGGCCCGTCCCTCTTGCCAGACGTAAGGAAAATCAACATCCTGAATCGACGAATGATTGTTAGTCGTAAGAGAACTAAGAACTTATTCGATCTTACTAGTCTTTGGAAAAAGACGGTACTCACCACGCTCGAGCACGATGCTCTGAGGATGGATAATAACATCACCAACACTGATGTTGTCCCTATGGAAATCGACGACGCGGACATTGTCCTCCATCGAAGATCGCCCACGCCGGATCCATTCCTAAGTGCTCTACGTATCGGACGCAGCCTAGCACCCCCCGCTGCCCTCCTCTCATCGCACAGGACGAACCCGTCGGATGCCTCTTAGGAGGAACTAACGATAGTAAACCCATGCGACAATAGCAAGTTCCTTGCCCTACACGCCTTATATCTTGTAGGTACCACGGTTTCTGATGATTCAGACGGTATTAACCGAAGACTTTAGGGAATCCTTCTGACCCTAACGCTAACCTTAACCGTGAGTACTACTCCTTAATCGGAGTTGTCTTAACATGCTAATTACATGTGACGGCTTAGCTAACGCTAACCCGAACCCTAACGCTAACCGCTAACCCTAACCTAACCCAAGGCACAGGTCTTTTAGCGCGTTAAGTCACGTAAGTCACGTGCCCGTTATGTGTGACCGTCATGTGAGCGTGTTTCCGCTTTGATCCTAAGTCCGATCCGGACTTGAAAGTGGATCACCTCGGAGATAAGAGATAGGAGTATAGATGTGCCGGTTGTGTGATATTGCGTGCTTATTGCACCTTATCGCACAATGTCGGTGCGATGCTTGCTCCGTCCTTATCCTCCAATCAGGTGAGACGTTTTAAGAATAAGTGTGAGATTCTTCCCGGCACTATGGGAAAGCTCTCACGAGCGTGTAAACTTGAGAGATAAGAAGATAGGACCTGAAGAGCTATAAAAGCGAAACAGGTTTGGTGTTGGATCCCCAGCACCCTGTTGTCCTATTTCGCAAAGCCTCCTGTGTGTGTTTCAGACAACAACCACCCTAACCCTAGATGCCTTTAACGAAGTCAACGGTTTGCTTACTCAGCAATCATTAAGATGCGTGTGGGTTAAAGCGAGTTAAAGCCTGCATTTCTTTAGCGGGTGCGAACGTTAAAGCCGAAGCAAGAAAAACAAAGGTCTTTAGCGGGTCGAAACGTTAAAGTCGAGAAAATTAGCCGACGCAAAAACGGCTCGGGTCGACCTTTCCGCAGGTGGGCCCTGGATCCAGGGCCCGCGATCAGTAACATAGCTCACAATCACTGCTATTCAATGTCAATTAACACCTCTGTGCCTTCCTTATGCTCTACGGGTGACTTCGGGTTAAGCCGATCCGGCAGTTCAACTATATTCTAACCAAGTCACCCTTGCGCGGATGTGCGCAGCTGAGCCCATTCAATCGAAAACACATTCAATTCGGCTCCGTTGAACACTCACATCGCCTAGCTGACTCCAGCGGCGAGCCCGCACGCCCAATCGGTCACCACACCACCGGATTTCGCCCGCCAAGTCCAACCGTCCACCCAATCGCCTCCGCGCCACGAAACTTCTGATTCGCAGCGGTCGATTACACCCTCTCGCATCTCCCGTCGGATGTCCGCACCAAGTCCTATGCCTCGCGAACATTCCACCGCCTCTGCAAAATTCAAGTCGGGATCAACTCGGGAGCCAATCCGGGGTATCTGCGGGGGAGTCGGAGCAAGATATTGTTCCGCGGGTTATGCATTTGAACCAAAGCCAATGAATCCACCGAGTCAATATAACCGAAGCTAATAAATCCACCAAGTCAATATAACCGAAGCTAATAGATCGGTCGAGTCAATATACCGCCAGAGTCAATAATCCAAAGCCAATGAATCCACCAAGTCAATGTACCCGAAGCTAATAAATCGGTCGAGTCAATATACCGCCAGCGCTGAGTTCAACTCACATTCCACATTCCACCGCACTTGAACACTTGTAGCGCACAAAGTCATTCCAACTCAATCGGAATATCCGCCGAGTTGAAATATCTTACGTCCTGCGTGTGCGGGTGACAACGCACACCAAACAGCTCACAATCACTGCTATTCAATGTCAATTAACACCTCTGTGCCTTCCTTATGCTCTACGGGTGACTTCGGGTTAAGCCGATCCGGCAGTTCAACTATATTCTAACCAAGTCACCCTTGCGCGGATGTGCGCAGCTGAGCCCATTCAATCGAAAACACATTCAATTCGGCTCCGTTGAACACTCACATCGCCTAGCTGACTCCAGCGGCGAGCCCGCACGCCCAATCGGTCACCACACCACCGGATTTCGCCCGCCAAGTCCAACCGTCCACCCAATCGCCTCCGCGCCACGAAACTTCTGATTCGCAGCGGTCGATTACACCCTCTCGCATCTCCCGTCGGATGTCCGCACCAAGTCCTATGCCTCGCGAACATTCCACCGCCTCTGCAAAATTCAAGTCGGGATCAACTCGGGAGCCAATCCGGGGTATCTGCGGGGGAGTCGGAGCAAGATATTGTTCCGCGGGTTATGCATTTGAACCAAAGCCAATGAATCCACCGAGTCAATATAACCGAAGCTAATAAATCCACCAAGTCAATATAACCGAAGCTAATAGATCGGTCGAGTCAATATACCGCCAGAGTCAATAATCCAAAGCCAATGAATCCACCAAGTCAATGTACCCGAAGCTAATAAATCGGTCGAGTCAATATACCGCCAGCGCTGAGTTCAACTCACATTCCACATTCCACCGCACTTGAACACTTGTAGCGCACAAAGTCATTCCAACTCAATCGGAATATCCGCCGAGTTGAAATATCTTACGTCCTGCGTGTGCGGGTGACAACGCACACCAAACAGCTCACAATCACTGCTATTCAATGTCAATTAACACCTCTGTGCCTTCCTTATGCTCTACGGGTGACTTCGGGTTAAGCCGATCCGGCAGTTCAACTATATTCTAACCAAGTCACCCTTGCGCGGATGTGCGCAGCTGAGCCCATTCAATCGAAAACACATTCAATTCGGCTCCGTTGAACACTCACATCGCCTAGCTGACTCCAGCGGCGAGCCCGCACGCCCAATCGGTCACCACACCACCGGATTTCGCCCGCCAAGTCCAACCGTCCACCCAATCGCCTCCGCGCCACGAAACTTCTGATTCGCAGCGGTCGATTACACCCTCTCGCATCTCCCGTCGGATGTCCGCACCAAGTCCTATGCCTCGCGAACATTCCACCGCCTCTGCAAAATTCAAGTCGGGATCAACTCGGGAGCCAATCCGGGGTATCTGCGGGGGAGTCGGAGCAAGATATTGTTCCGCGGGTTATGCATTTGAACCAAAGCCAATGAATCCACCGAGTCAATATAACCGAAGCTAATAAATCCACCAAGTCAATATAACCGAAGCTAATAGATCGGTCGAGTCAATATACCGCCAGAGTCAATAATCCAAAGCCAATGAATCCACCAAGTCAATGTACCCGAAGCTAATAAATCGGTCGAGTCAATATACCGCCAGCGCTGAGTTCAACTCACATTCCACATTCCACCGCACTTGAACACTTGTAGCGCACAAAGTCATTCCAACTCAATCGGAATATCCGCCGAGTTGAAATATCTTACGTCCTGCGTGTGCGGGTGACAACGCACACCAAACAGCTCACAATCACTGCTATTCAATGTCAATTAACACCTCTGTGCCTTCCTTATGCTCTACGGGTGACTTCGGGTTAAGCCGATCCGGCAGTTCAACTATATTCTAACCAAGTCACCCTTGCGCGGATGTGCGCAGCTGAGCCCATTCAATCGAAAACACATTCAATTCGGCTCCGTTGAACACTCACATCGCCTAGCTGACTCCAGCGGCGAGCCCGCACGCCCAATCGGTCACCACACCACCGGATTTCGCCCGCCAAGTCCAACCGTCCACCCAATCGCCTCCGCGCCACGAAATTCTGATTCGCAGCGGTCGATTACACCCTCTCGCATCTCCCGTCGGATATCCGCACCAAGTCCTATGCCTCGCGAATATTCCACCGCCTCTGCAAAATGCAAGTCGGGATCAACTCGGGAGCCAATCCGGGGTATCTGCGGGGGAGTCGGAGCAAGATATTGTTCCGCGGGTTATGCATTTGAACCAAAGCCAATGAATCCACCGAGTCAATATAACCGAAGCTAATAAATCCACCAAGTCAATATAACCGAAGCTAATAGATCGGTCGAGTCAATATACCGCCAGAGTCAATAATCCAAAGCCAATGAATCCACCAAGTCAATGTACCCGAAGCTAATAAATCGGTCGAGTCAATATACCGCCAGCGCTGAGTTCAACTCACATTCCACATTCCACCGCACTTGAACACTTGTAGCGCACAAAGTCATTCCAACTCAATCGGAATATCCGCCGAGTTGAAATATCTTACGTCCTGCGTGTGCGGGTGACAACGCACACCAAACAGCTCACAATCACTGCTATTCAATGTCAATTAACACCTCTGTGCCTTCCTTATGCTCTACGGGTGACTTCGGGTTAAGCCGATCCGGCAGTTCAACTATATTCTAACCAAGTCACCCTTGCGCGGATGTGCGCAGCTGAGCCCATTCAATCGAAAACACATTCAATTCGGCTCCGTTGAACACTCACATCGCCTAGCTGACTCCAGCGGCGAGCCCGCACGCCCAATCGGTCACCACACCACCGGATTTCGCCCGCCAAGTCCAACCGTCCACCCAATCGCCTCCGCGCCACGAAACTTCTGATTCGCAGCGGTCGATTACACCCTCTCGCATCTCCCGTCGGATGTCCGCACCAAGTCCTATGCCTCGCGAACATTCCACCGCCTCTGCAAAATTCAAGTCGGGATCAACTCGGGAGCCAATCCGGGGTATCTGCGGGGGAGTCGGAGCAAGATATTGTTCCGCGGGTTATGCATTTGAACCAAAGCCAATGAATCCACCGAGTCAATATAACCGAAGCTAATAATCCACCAAGTCAATATAACCGAAGCTAATAGATCGGTCGAGTCAATATACCGCCAGAGTCAATAATCCAAAGCCAATGAATCCACCAAGTCAATGTACCCGAAGCTAATAAATCGGTCGAGTCAATATACCGCCAGCGCTGAGTTCAACTCACATTCCACATTCCACCGCACTTGAACACTTGTAGCGCACAAAGTCATTCCAACTCAATCGGAATATCCGCCGAGTTGAAATATCTTACGTCCTGCGTGTGCGGGTGACAACGCACACCAAACAGCTCACAATCACTGCTATTCAATGTCAATTAACACCTCTGTGCCTTCCTTATGCTCTACGGGTGACTTCGGGTTAAGCCGATCCGGCAGTTCAACTATATTCTAACCAAGTCACCCTTGCGCGGATGTGCGCAGCTGAGCCCATTCAATCGAAAACACATTCAATTCGGCTCCGTTGAACACTCACATCGCCTAGCTGACTCCAGCGGCGAGCCCGCACGCCCAATCGGTCACCACACCACCGGATTTCGCCCGCCAAGTCCAACCGTCCACCCAATCGCCTCCGCGCCACGAAACTTCTGATTCGCAGCGGTCGATTACACCCTCTCGCATCTCCCGTCGGATGTCCGCACCAAGTCCTATGCCTCGCGAACATTCCACCGCCTCTGCAAAATTCAAGTCGGGATCAACTCGGGAGCCAATCCGGGGTATCTGCGGGGGAGTCGGAGCAAGATATTGTTCCGCGGGTTATGCATTTGAACCAAAGCCAATGAATCCACCGAGTCAATATAACCGAAGCTAATAAATCCACCAAGTCAATATAACCGAAGCTAATAGATCGGTCGAGTCAATATACCGCCAGAGTCAATAATCCAAAGCCAATGAATCCACCAAGTCAATGTACCCGAAGCTAATAAATCGGTCGAGTCAATATACCGCCAGCGCTGAGTTCAACTCACATTCCACATTCCACCGCACTTGAACACTTGTAGCGCACAAAGTCATTCCAACTCAATCGGAATATCCGCCGA
Source organism: Mycena vitilis (assembly GCA_029203975.1). Classification (NCBI taxonomy): domain Eukaryota; kingdom Fungi; phylum Basidiomycota; class Agaricomycetes; order Agaricales; family Mycenaceae; genus Mycena; species Mycena vitilis. Next base: position 26,063 of record JARGYF010000162.1, read on the forward strand.
GTTGAAATATCTTACGTCCTGCGTGTGCGGGTGACAACGCACACCAAACAGCTCACAATCACTGCTATTCAATGTCAATTAACACCTCTGTGCCTTCCTTATGCTCTACGGGTGACTTCGGGTTAAGCCGATCCGGCAGTTCAACTATATTCTAACCAAGTCACCCTTGCGCGGATGTGCGCAGCTGAGCCCATTCAATCGAAAACACATTCAATTCGGCTCCGTTGAACACTCACATCGCCTAGCTGACTCCAGCGGCGAGCCCGCACGCCCAATCGGTCACCACACCACCGGATTTCGCCCGCCAAGTCCAACCGTCCACCCAATCGCCTCCGCGCCACGAAACTTCTGATTCGCAGCGGTCGATTACACCCTCTCGCATCTCCCGTCGGATGTCCGCACCAAGTCCTATGCCTCGCGAACATTCCACCGCCTCTGCAAAATTCAAGTCGGGATCAACTCGGGAGCCAATCCGGGGTATCTGCGGGGGAGTCGGAGCAAGATATTGTTCCGCGGGTTATGCATTTGAACCAAAGCCAATGAATCCACCGAGTCAATATAACCGAAGCTAATAAATCCACCAAGTCAATATAACCGAAGCTAATAGATCGGTCGAGTCAATATACCGCCAGAGTCAATAATCCAAAGCCAATGAATCCACCAAGTCAATGTACCCGAAGCTAATAAATCGGTCGAGTCAATATACCGCCAGCGCTGAGTTCAACTCACATTCCACATTCCACCGCACTTGAACACTTGTAGCGCACAAAGTCATTCCAACTCAATCGGAATATCCGCCGAGTTGAAATATCTTACGTCCTGCGTGTGCGGGTGACAACGCACACCAAACAGCTCACAATCACTGCTATTCAATGTCAATTAACACCTCTGTGCCTTCCTTATGCTCTACGGGTGACTTCGGGTTAAGCCGATCCGGCAGTTCAACTATATTCTAACCAAGTCACCCTTGCGCGGATGTGCGCAGCTGAGCCCATTCAATCGAAAACACATTCAATTCGGCTCCGTTGAACACTCACATCGCCTAGCTGACTCCAGCGGCGAGCCCGCACGCCCAATCGGTCACCACACCACCGGATTTCGCCCGCCAAGTCCAACCGTCCACCCAATCGCCTCCGCGCCACGAAACTTCTGATTCGCAGCGGTCGATTACACCCTCTCGCATCTCCCGTCGGATGTCCGCACCAAGTCCTATGCCTCGCGAACATTCCACCGCCTCTGCAAAATTCAAGTCGGGATCAACTCGGGAGCCAATCCGGGGTATCTGCGGGGGAGTCGGAGCAAGATATTGTTCCGCGGGTTATGCATTTGAACCAAAGCCAATGAATCCACCGAGTCAATATAACCGAAGCTAATAAATCCACCAAGTCAATATAACCGAAGCTAATAGATCGGTCGAGTCAATATACCGCCAGAGTCAATAATCCAAAGCCAATGAATCCACCAAGTCAATGTACCCGAAGCTAATAAATCGGTCGAGTCAATATACCGCCAGCGCTGAGTTCAACTCACATTCCACATTCCACCGCACTTGAACACTTGTAGCGCACAAAGTCATTCCAACTCAATCGGAATATCCACCGAGTTGAAATATCTTACGTCCTGCGTGTGCGGGTGACAACGCACACCAAACAGCTCACAATCACTGCTATTCAATGTCAATTAACACCTCTGTGCCTTCCTTATGCTCTACGGGTGACTTCGGGTTAAGCCGATCCGGCAGTTCAACTATATTCTAACCAAGTCACCCTTGCGCGGATGTGCGCAGCTGAGCCCATTCAATCGAAAACACATTCAATTCGGCTCCGTTGAACACTCACATCGCCTAGCTGACTCCAGCGGCGAGCCCGCACGCCCAATCGGTCACCACACCACCGGATTTCGCCCGCCAAGTCCAACCGTCCACCCAATCGCCTCCGCGCCACGAAATTTCTGATTCGCAGCGGTCGATTACACCCTCTCGCATCTCCCGTCGGATATCCGCACCAAGTCCTATGCCTCGCGAATATTCCACCGCCTCTGCAAAATGCAAGTCGGGATCAACTCGGGAGCCAATCCGGGGTATCTGCGGGGGAGTCGGAGCAAGATATTGTTCCGCGGGTTATGCATTTGAACCAAAGCCAATGAATCCACCGAGTCAATATAACCGAAGCTAATAAATCCACCAAGTCAATATAACCGAAGCTAATAGATCGGTCGAGTCAATATACCGCCAGAGTCAATAATCCAAAGCCAATGAATCCACCAAGTCAATGTACCCGAAGCTAATAAATCGGTCGAGTCAATATACCGCCAGCGCTGAGTTCAACTCACATTCCACATTCCACCGCACTTGAACACTTGTAGCGCACAAAGTCATTCCAACTCAATCGGAATATCCGCCGAGTTGAAATATCTTACGTCCTGCGTGTGCGGGTGACAACGCACACCAAACAGCTCACAATCACTGCTATTCAATGTCAATTAACACCTCTGTGCCTTCCTTATGCTCTACGGGTGACTTCGGGTTAAGCCGATCCGGCAGTTCAACTATATTCTAACCAAGTCACCCTTGCGCGGATGTGCGCAGCTGAGCCCATTCAATCGAAAACACATTCAATTCGGCTCCGTTGAACACTCACATCGCCTAGCTGACTCCAGCGGCGAGCCCGCACGCCCAATCGGTCACCACACCACCGGATTTCGCCCGCCAAGTCCAACCGTCCACCCAATCGCCTCCGCGCCACGAAACTTCTGATTCGCAGCGGTCGATTACACCCTCTCGCATCTCCCGTCGGATGTCCGCACCAAGTCCTATGCCTCGCGAACATTCCACCGCCTCTGCAAAATTCAAGTCGGGATCAACTCGGGAGCCAATCCGGGGTATCTGCGGGGGAGTCGGAGCAAGATATTGTTCCGCGGGTTATGCATTTGAACCAAAGCCAATGAATCCACCGAGTCAATATAACCGAAGCTAATAAATCCACCAAGTCAATATAACCGAAGCTAATAGATCGGTCGAGTCAATATACCGCCAGAGTCAATAATCCAAAGCCAATGAATCCACCAAGTCAATGTACCCGAAGCTAATAAATCGGTCGAGTCAATATACCGCCAGACGCTGAGTTCAACTCACATTCCACATTCCACCGCACTTGAACACTTGTAGCGCACAAAGTCATTCCAACTCAATCGGAATATCCGCCGAGTTGAAATATCTTACGTCCTGCGTGTGCGGGTGACAACGCACACCAAACAGCTCACAATCACTGCTATTCAATGTCAATTAACACCTCTGTGCCTTCCTTATGCTCTACGGGTGACTTCGGGTTAAGCCGATCCGGCAGTTCAACTATATTCTAACCAAGTCACCCTTGCGCGGATGTGCGCAGCTGAGCCCATTCAATCGAAAACACATTCAATTCGGCTCCGTTGAACACTCACATCGCCTAGCTGACTCCAGCGGCGAGCCCGCACGCCCAATCGGTCACCACACCACCGGATTTCGCCCGCCAAGTCCAACCGTCCACCCAATCGCCTCCGCGCCACGAAACTTCTGATTCGCAGCGGTCGATTACACCCTCTCGCATCTCCCGTCGGATGTCCGCACCAAGTCCTATGCCTCGCGAACATTCCACCGCCTCTGCAAAATTCAAGTCGGGATCAACTCGGGAGCCAATCCGGGGTATCTGCGGGGGAGTCGGAGCAAGATATTGTTCCGCGGGTTATGCATTTGAACCAAAGCCAATGAATCCACCGAGTCAATATAACCGAAGCTAATAAATCCACCAAGTCAATATAACCGAAGCTAATAGATCGGTCGAGTCAATATACCGCCAGAGTCAATAATCCAAAGCCAATGAATCCACCAAGTCAATGTACCCGAAGCTAATAAATCGGTCGAGTCAATATACCGCCAGCGCTGAGTTCAACTCACATTCCACATTCCACCGCACTTGAACACTTGTAGCGCACAAAGTCATTCCAACTCAATCGGAATATCCGCCGAGTTGAAATATCTTACGTCCTGCGTGTGCGGGTGACAACGCACACCAAACAGCTCACAATCACTGCTATTCAATGTCAATTAACACCTCTGTGCCTTCCTTATGCTCTACGGGTGACTTCGGGTTAAGCCGATCCGGCAGTTCAACTATATTCTAACCAAGTCACCCTTGCGCGGATGTGCGCAGCTGAGCCCATTCAATCGAAAACACATTCAATTCGGCTCCGTTGAACACTCACATCGCCTAGCTGACTCCAGCGGCGAGCCCGCACGCCCAATCGGTCACCACACCACCGGATTTCGCCCGCCAAGTCCAACCGTCCACCCAATCGCCTCCGCGCCACGAAACTTCTGATTCGCAGCGGTCGATTACACCCTCTCGCATCTCCCGTCGGATGTCCGCACCAAGTCCTATGCCTCGCGAACATTCCACCGCCTCTGCAAAATTCAAGTCGGGATCAACTCGGGAGCCAATCCGGGGTATCTGCGGGGGAGTCGGAGCAAGATATTGTTCCGCGGGTTATGCATTTGAACCAAAGCCAATGAATCCACCGAGTCATACCGAGCTAATCCAAGTCATAACCGAAGCTAATAGATCGGTCGAGTCAATATACCGCCAGAGTCAATAATCCAAAGCCAATGAATCCACCAAGTCAATGTACCCGAAGCTAATAAATCGGTCGAGTCAATATACCGCCAGAGTCAGCATACGGCGGTATGCACCGAGTTCAACTCACATTCCACATTCCACCGCACTTGAACACTTGTAGCGCACAAAGTCATTCCAACTCAATCGGAATATCCACCGAGTTGAAATATCTTACGTCCTGCGTGTGCGGGTGACAACGCACACCAAACAGCTCACAATCACTGCTATTCAATGTCAATTAACACCTCTGTGCCTTCCTTATGCTCTACGGGTGACTTCGGGTTAAGCCGATCCGGCAGTTCAACTATATTCTAACCAAGTCACCCTTGCGCGGATGTGCGCAGCTGAGCCCATTCAATCGAAAACACATTCAATTCGGCTCCGTTGAACACTCACATCGCCTAGCTGACTCCAGCGGCGAGCCCGCACGCCCAATCGGTCACCACACCACCGGATTTCGCCCGCCAAGTCCAACCGTCCACCCAATCGCCTCCGCGCCACGAAACTTCTGATTCGCAGCGGTCGATTACACCCTCTCGCATCTCCCGTCGGATGTCCGCACCAAGTCCTATGCCTCGCGAACATTCCACCGCCTCTGCAAAATTCAAGTCGGGATCAACTCGGGAGCCAATCCGGGGTATCTGCGGGGGAGTCGGAGCAAGATATTGTTCCGCGGGTTATGCATTTGAACCAAAGCCAATGAATCCACCGAGTCAATATAACCGAAGCTAATAAATCCACCAAGTCAATATAACCGAAGCTAATAGATCGGTCGAGTCAATATACCGCCAGAGTCAATAATCCAAAGCCAATGAATCCACCAAGTCAATGTACCCGAAGCTAATAAATCGGTCGAGTCAATATACCGCCAGCGCTGAGTTCAACTCACATTCCACATTCCACCGCACTTGAACACTTGTAGCGCACAAAGTCATTCCAACTCAATCGGAATATCCGCCGAGTTGAAATATCTTACGTCCTGCGTGTGCGGGTGACAACGCACACCAAACAGCTCACAATCACTGCTATTCAATGTCAATTAACACCTCTGTGCCTTCCTTATGCTCTACGGGTGACTTCGGGTTAAGCCGATCCGGCAGTTCAACTATATTCTAACCAAGTCACCCTTGCGCGGATGTGCGCAGCTGAGCCCATTCAATCGAAAACACATTCAATTCGGCTCCGTTGAACACTCACATCGCCTAGCTGACTCCAGCGGCGAGCCCGCACGCCCAATCGGTCACCACACCACCGGATTTCGCCCGCCAAGTCCAACCGTCCACCCAATCGCCTCCGCGCCACGAAACTTCTGATTCGCAGCGGTCGATTACACCCTCTCGCATCTCCCGTCGGATGTCCGCACCAAGTCCTATGCCTCGCGAACATTCCACCGCCTCTGCAAAATTCAAGTCGGAATCAACTCGGGAGCCAATCCGGGGTATCTGCGGGGGAGTGGGAGCAAGATATCGTTCCGCGGGTTATGCATTTGAACCAAAGCCAATGATTCCACCCAGTCAATATAACCGAAGCTAATAAATCGGTCGAGTCAATATACCGCCAGAGTCGATAATCCAAAGCCAATGAATCTACCAAGTCAATGTACCCGAAGCTAATAAATCGGTCGAGTCAATATACCGCCAGAGTCAGCAATACCGTGCTGCGGTATTGCACACGCCGAGTTCAACTCACATTCCACATTCCACCGCACCTGAACACTTGTAGCGCACAAAGTCATTCCAACTCAATCGGAATATCCACCGAGTTGAAATATCTTACGTCCTGCGTGTGCGGGTGACAACGCACACCAAACAGCTCACAATCACTGCTATTCAATGTCAATTAACACCTCTGTGCCTTCCTTATGCTCTACGGGTGACTTCGGGTTAAGCCGATCCGGCAGTTCAACTATATTCTAACCAAGTCACCCTTGCGCGGATGTGCGCAGCTGAGCCCATTCAATCGAAAACACATTCAATTCGGCTCCGTTGAACACTCACATCGCCTAGCTGACTCCAGCGGCGAGCCCGCACGCCCAATCGGTCACCACACCACCGGATTTCGCCCGCCAAGTCCAACCGTCCACCCAATCGCCTCCGCGCCACGAAACTTCTGATTCGCAGCGGTCGATTACACCCTCTCGCATCCTCACCTCGCCCTTATCTCTGCCTTATAATCTGCCCCGATTCAAGGGGTACAATTCCAGTTTTATTCATAAGTGTCTAATTCATCCCATAACAGCTCAAGCCCTCTTGCATACAAAATCTTGCTCACATTAACTGGCTTGTCACGCACCCACCCGAGGACCATACCCCACATCTTTCCCTGCACGAGAAGTGCCCGATATTTTCGGACTTCAATTATGGGACTGCCATCCGTCTGTGTACCGTCAAATGTAGGATGCAGTCAATGAATAATGAAGCAAACCATCGATGGAAAATAGGCCCGTTATCAAACCTTGCAAGGAAAGAAGTATCAGAATAAATATTGGGATAGCACTCACCCCAGTCAAACGACGCAAGCCTTCCAACTATCTGCAACGAGTCAGATAATCATTTCCACACTCGTTGAACATCAATCAACGTATCGGCCACTTGACATCGCGACTCCATGACACGGCAATCATAGAGTAATACCGTGTTCATGTGCGCTGCATGTAACACGACCTACAATGTCTCCCCGAGCTATGGTACATTTAATATAAGGTGATCATAACTCACCTTGGGCCATCCGTAAATAGTTTCTTCTCAAAACAAGGTGGGTTCACTTGGTGCGCCAGGACCAAGTGTGCCCAATGTCCGCATGCTGATTGTCATATGTGTTGAACTAAAGAGCGTGGACGATGTCTCTCAATGTTGTCCCATTAGAGACCTTCCATATTTGTTCTATAGACGAACGGGGTGTGAGAGCTAGTATCCGCGATCCGTCAGAAGGCATAGCACAAGATATCAGTTGCAAGATACATCAGTTCCGAGACGCGAGTGCGAGCGTGCCCTGAACCAGTGTTCTGAAAGCAGAACAGAAACGGCGGGCGCAGAGCAACGAGAATGGCGGTGTTCCCACGCTGGTATAAACAACGCCCAGTTAATTCCACCGGCGGAAGCAGACAGAAGCCTCAGAATTGACTCTTTGTGGACCAGTATCTGCCAAGAAAGCACGTCGCACAGGTAGACAGCATTGAACAAGATGCAGTAGTGTGTTTGAGGAGTGCCAGAGGTACAGAGAGCCCAAAGACGGCGAGGCGCGCAACATCGAGATGGTGGCAGAAAGAAAGAAATTGTTGACGTGTCTGAGGTGCGGATCAGCCTCGAGGGCACCATCGAAAGCAAATATAACACACCGCCGGCGGCCTGAAAAGGCGAAAGGTTAGTTGTTACGTTTGGTTTTCGTTGAATCCAAGTGTTCGGACTGCGGCAAAGACAAGGATTGGATTGCTAAGTACAAAACACAGAGGCATACGAGAAGTATTCGCCAGACTGCGTCCGCAAGAGCTATCCAACGGAAAATAAAATACCTAGGACGTATTGACAACACAACAGCTGGTCGATGAGAACGCGCATAACGGAATATGCCTTTGGAGACGCGGAACGTTCAAGAGGATTATCAGTCGAGCCAGGAGCCAATGAGAAAGACAAACACACCGGAAATCACTTCGTACTTGCTGCTCAAACGGGTCCACCTGCGCTCGAGAGTCCGGTAAGTATGTGGATATTCGCCAAGTGGATGAAAGCATGCTTAAACATGTCGAGTGTTGAAGGAATCTTAGAACACGGATATCGATGATTCAAGCCTAAAAGTGACAATGGACAGACGCACAGTGAGATAGAGTTCAAGGACCGCAAAAGAGTCTGGTGTAATGAGGAAAGAGTGAGGTCCGAGAAAAAACGAGTCGCGGTCGAGGTCAGGCTACCTTGGGGAAATGAAGCATGTTTGAACGATCGATGTGGAAATCGATGTACGCGAACACATCGGTGAAATAGCAGGCGGTAGGCGGCTGCGAAGTCGGGAGCTGAGAGCAGGTGACGCAACAAATTATGAACACCTCACCTGATAAACGGGCAAAGAGTTTTGTTGGAAGCAGAATGGGGCCCAACCCGCTCGGGGGCCCGTGGAAAGAGAGAAGTACACTGCACTGCGATACCAATCAATGCTCATATAACATCCAAAACAAAACAAGAACGCACCGTCGCTGCGTTAACTCCAGAAGAAGCGCGAATCCGGAGCGCGGATCCACCCAAAGATACCGAGCCTCGCAACGTCGCCAGGAAGATTAGCGACAATCTATTCCACTTTAGTTATCCTGCGATTAGAATAGAAACAGAGGCCGCACCTGCGCGGAACGATATCTAATCCTCGTCGCATGAGGCAGTCAAAGCCCACCATTTGAGGCGGAGATAATACAGCGCCAGTGTATTGGCTACGTCGCGAATTGAGTGGGCACGTTAGCGCTGACGCGGGTAAATAGAACGGTGGCGAGTACGAATTTTGCGGGATTTCCGAGCCGCAGAGGGCGCCGAATCCGAGCGGCGGGCGTGCGGGTCCATTTGAAAGAAGGTGTGTGCAACACCGCGGTGACGTGTCCGAGCCGCAGGGGGCGCCAGATCCGAGCTGCGGGCGTGCGGGTCCATTGCGAAAGAATGTGGGTAGAACACTGTGAAATACATGAATCAAGGTGAGACGGCGATGCATGTACCCCTCACGCACCGGGAAAACAGCCTGTTAAGATTCCACTGCGGCAACGAACGACGCGCCCACAATGGGACGCAGGTCCGGAAGAAGACCGTGGTCAGGCTTTGGAAGAGCGCGAGAAACGTGCAGATGACGCGGAGAGAATTGTTCTCGTTCAAGCCAAAGCATCGCGCAAGATGCGCCGCGCCGCGTTACTGGGTTACTAAACCACCGAAGCCGCAGATATGAGAGAGGGAGAAAAGAACAGCCCACAGAAATGCGTACCTGAGGACGACACCGCCGGCGAGATGGAGGCAGGAAGCAAGGACAACCCCAGGAAGGCCTATTTCCATATCATCAGCACAAAAGAAGGCGCGTGGTTTTGCGAGCCGGAGAATACTAAAGTTGAATACGAGCGAAGAATATAATATTAAGGGAACAGGAAGACACGCTGGGAAGGATTCGGTGGGGAGTTCGCAGTATTAGGAAGACTATCACGTACCAGAGCGGAGTTGTATTCCGACATCGTCTCTCAACGATACCTTGTACAGGCAGCGGCGGCGCATTCAATGAAAGAGAAAGGCAATGCCGAACGACATCATTGCGAAATTGCATCCAGGCCGCGCGATGGAGGGGCGCTGTAAAATTCATACATCAATTGAAGCGGAGGAAGAGCAGAAGAGACCTTGGGGGTACGCACCAATGTCGAATTTCCCTCCATATCCCGCACCAGTACCCCACCAGCACCGCCTGACACCACAGAAAGACTACAAGGGATGTCCTGCGAGGATTCTACGCGCGAACGAGAACGAGAAACGCGCGGACTCGGAAGCGCAGTCTTGATCCATTCGAGCCGACGGATTTTGCAGTGGCCGTCTGGTTTTGCCACGGCGAGACGCGTGTCGAGCAAGTTTGGAGGCCCAGTAGAATTATCACGTATTCAATCATCCAGGGGAGCGCGCACTGGCAATGGGCGAAACCAGAAGGTGAGCGGGAGACAAAAGAGAGATTGATGATCAAATCGTAAACACACCACGCACCTTTTCCTTCCTGCCACCATGTCGTCCGGCGTCGAGACTCGACCTGCGCTGGCACACTGCCTTGCTAACCCTTCCGGGCTATTTTATGCTCTCCGCTCTACGCATCGGAGTCTGGCGTCGATCTCTTGGGCAGCCCAATCTCAAGACCACTCGATGGTATCCGCATTAATATTGAAGCCAAAGATTCGACCATGCCACGCTGTGGGTTAGGGGCCAGATAAGGGTTTCTTTCTTGGTGCGTCCCTTTCTTCTTGCCTTGCTCTTCTAGTCCTGCCTTTGCGCCTTTCAACCAATCCCAGGGGCTTTCATCTTTACTTTATTCATCGACTCCTTTGCCGGTTTGTTGGACCTTGTGGCAATCTTGTGGCAGTAATCCTGAGTTGCTCATACTCTGGGTCGTTCATCTGGTATCCTGCGCCTGAGAATAATGTGGAACTCAACTCGACTCCTCGACGCCACCGAACCGAGCCCTTGTTTTTTCCTCCCTCAACTGTTGTCGTGTCTTCGTCGTGACTCGACCGCTCCGGAATGTTAGAGTGTCAGTACCTCTCCACTCGTCTGTATACCATTCTTCACTTGCTCGCGTCGCTTCCCTTCCAGACTACGCCCGTCCTCGTTTCCGGGTCAGCGCTCACTTGACGCCGGGCTGACGCGTCGAGACTGAGATTCGGCTTTGAGGTGTGTTATGGCCAGATCTCCCCACGTCAATTGCTTACATCTTTTCTCGCCCCGGAAGGCCGATCGCAACGCTGAAGTTGTGCTCCAGCTTCTGCAATTATGCTCCGGCTTCCTGTACTACTAGTACCCGCGTGACGTCTTGAATTTTTGGTTTCTATCATTGCATCCATTCCCTAGCTCGCAGAGGCTGCGCGAAAGTTTACAGGTTGCCGGTCCAGCTCCACGTCGTCTTAGTTCTGACCAAGGACTTTCAACAACCACTGCCCAGCACTTCGAGAGCCATCTTTCAGCAGTTCATACATCTCCCACTTCTGCTCTCAAACGTCGCTGCTGGACGTCTCTTTCCGGCTCTTTCTCTGATACGACGTGGAAATGCCTAGGGGCTCGTATTGGCCTATACGAATCCAAACGAGTTCAAATCGCGCACGTCTGCACTTGTTTCAAACTTTTCGTTGAATACTCCGTCCTACTTGTTGTCGTCCGGCCGGCTCGCCATCGCCCTTACCATGATTGAACCCGATTTCTCTTTGGCTTGCTACGCTGCAATGGTGTATTCGATGGACTTGCCACATTGCAAATCCGTGGACCAGCTCCGTTATTCTACCTCGACTTCCACATTGATGTATTTGATCTACCTGAATACGCCAGGACGTCCCTGTGTGGAGAACAAGATTCTGAGATGCTGAACAGCTAATGGCTTATAAGCTCATTCGTCCAATCCGCCTACATGGAACTGTTCACAGTTCAGTCGCTCAACAAAAAGTATCAATGCGACGAGATTTAACGATCCCACAAATTAAACGGGGAGGAAAAATATATGGCCTGGCCCCGAATCGAACAGGGTGTTTCCTCGGAAATCGCTTTTTCTTGGGACCGTATGTTGAAAGGATGTGTTGCCTCTACACCACCAGACCGTACCAAACGCCGTTCATTCCGAACAGGCGGGGCATTTCTCGCAAACAAATTGCTGACAGCACCTGCCAAAATCTAACCCTGGTTGTCCTACCGACTCCGACTTCGTGGATGTGAGACGCCGCGAGGCGTATGAAGTTTGAAAACCTCGAGCTCAGACTTGACTGATTTGCGTTGGATTTGCGCCGGATATTTATCGCCGCGGGGTAGAAGTCGCGGATGAGACTTCCGTGAATGTGGTAGAGCATAGACCAGATTTGAGAACGGTCCAGGAGACACGCTGAGCTCGACGCGCGTGAAAACGACGATGGTGGAGGGAAGAGGCAACAAATGATCGCCGACACCGCCACGCGCCGCCGCGGCTTCCTTCCTGCCACCACGTCGTCTGGACTCTGGCGTCGACCTGCGCTGGACTCAGTAGTACTGCGGCATGCTGCACCTTCCTCGCTCCTCCTAACTCTTCTCTTCTCTCCGCTCTGCGCTAGCCCCAGCATACACGACCCGCCGAATCTCAAGACCACTGGCGGGAAGTCTCGAATTCAAGTTGAAGCCGAGAATGGATGGTAATTGGTATCGCCAAACGCTGTGGTTAGATGCGGGAGGAGACCGGATGTGGACGTATACCTGGTGCGCTTCTCGATTATCCATGGCTCCTCTTGCCGCTCGCTTTCCAGAGCTAACTGTGTTCTGGACAGATTCTCGCTCCGATGCCCCATTGTCACTCCCGCAACGCCGCAATCGCCCACACACAGGGTGCGTTCTCTTTCTTACCGTGCGATATCTCGCGCTTTCGCTCGTATCTGCCTTGCGCGAATCTTCAGCGCGGGGCTTGGGGGAAATGGATGCTGCGCGTAAAGAGATGCTGCCTGGCTTTTGCCGGGGAATGGCCCCTTGTCGATACACCGCCGTTGTGCACGCCCGAAGCCTCGTGATTGCCATCCCCTTCGGCGAAAAATTCTCGCGTTCAGTGGGCGAGCAGACGCGGTGGAAAGCTGCAGGCCATTGTTACCATCGTGCGACAACATAAGGCGCACAGCAACACGGGGTATCGACCTCCCTGCTCCCAACCTCGTGTTTTTCTGTCTCTGCTCTTCTTTTCAAACGCGTCTGCTAACCTCCTCCCCTTCTCCAGGATCGACGCTGTCGAGGCCGAGTCCCTCCGCCGGATCTTCGCCGCGCAGATGCTACCAGCCGCAATGCAGTCATTGGGATCGGTTATATAGAGGGTGCGTATCCTCCCTTCCATTTTCTTCTCTCCAGAGCGGACCTCGCAGGCCCAAGCACTGTTTCTTGAGGAGTCGCGGCATTATGCCAGTCGTTCTCCCGCAGAAGGGCGGTGTTGCCCGCCTCCTTGCAGTCCCGCTTGTCATTGTCTCTCCCCCGCGTTCTGTATCTGTTCCCTTCAACGACACTCCTTTTCATCTGTCATCGCGATCACGTCATGCTCTCGCCTTGCGCTGGCCGCATTTGACGATTTTGCCCAGCGGCGAGTGTGTGTGGCGGGTGGGTCGCTTGGTGGGGATGCACTTCAGGGTGTCAGGCACCACCTCCTCAGCGCCGTTTCACCTATCTACGCCGTGCTGTGATTGGGAGCGATGATCCGGGAGAATATCGTGGAATGGCGGATGTGTGGCTGGCACAATAACGCTGCTGGGCTCCCACCGCGGACGCTGCGGCGCCCTACCCGCTTTCGACCGCGCCTCATCTCTCTTCTTCAGTCTCATCGTCCGCTGTCGACACTTTACTGACATACACCTCGTTCCTCAGAACGTCAACAGCCGCGCCCGGACGCGTCAGTTGCCGCCGTCTCCACGACCGTCGACACCTTCCCCCAGGGACTTTGCTCATCAGGGTAGACGGATCGAGCGGGGACAGCGGGGACGACTCAAAGAGGGACACCGGCAGCGCCACCGACAAGAAGACAAGAACGACGTCGAGCGCACGCGCGTCGCCCGTGTCTGCGTCGCCGGAAGACAAGCCCAAACACCCCGTGGCTCACGCCCGATTCGCCCATCGCGCGCTCGGAGCGCGAGCGTGCATGAGCAACCCCCCTTGGCTCCCCGCGGGTTCGGCATGCCCGTTTCCCAGATCCCCTTCGTCGAGCGCAATCAGGAGGGTGGGGGGACTCGCGGCCTGGCATTGACGACGCCGGCGACGAGCACGAGGGCTGTGCATCCGCGCATCACCCGTGTCGTGGCAGTTACCCTTAAGTTAGCAGGAGCAAACAGGCGGCTCCACCCTTGCTGCCGCCGCGTTTTCTGGCGCTGCCCACCTCTGCCAAAGTGCGCTTCGCCCGCGCCTTGGCCGCGCCGACGGCGCGCCGTCGTCACCCCGCAAACAGGCCCGCGACATTGTGGACAAGCGGGGGCGAGGTGCGTGCATGTCGCGCGTTCACTGCGCGCACCCATCCACGAGCCAGTCCCCGGCGTACGCTCCGTTCGCGCCCGCCCACGCACTGCACGCCCTCCCTCGCGCTCGCACCTACACAGCTGCGCGTCCGGCTGGTGACGATGCACGTCCACCGCCGCGCTTCCCCCCATCGTCCTCGGGAGCAAGCCTTTGTCGGGCAGGCGGAACGGGCCGTTGATGTCGTCGTCTAGCGGACCAGCGCGCGCGATGCGGGGATGCGTGTTCTGGCCCGCCGCTGCCGTCTTCGTCCAGGCGCGCGCTCTGTGCGTGCGCCGCCGTGTCTCGCCGCAATGTCGATCTGCGTGCACCAGCGCAGCTTACGAAGTGCCGGGCCCGCGCGTCGGGCGGCTTCTTTGACGTCTTTGAGCGCGACGGGAAGGACCTTGGCGCCGTCCTTGAGCGCGGCTCCGTCCGCGTTCACGCCAGAGTGCGGATCTGCACGCGCCCGCGGACTTTCCGCCCCGCTGTCGTCTCCGTACGGGAGCTCTATCTCGGATGTATCTGTACCGTCGCCTTCGCGGGCGCGGGCGATGAGTGCGCGCTCGCATGCCATCGCGGCGCCGCAGATCCACGGATACGACGCCGAACGGAAGTCTTCGAAGGGTCGCATGCCTGTTTGGTGGGAGGTGGTGCATGGGAGAGCGGCTCTTCGCCCCGAGCCCATCGGCGCCGCCGCTCGCTGCGAGGGATAACAAGGCGATTGCGGCGGGATGGCGCGTCGATCTCACATTCGGCGCTGTGGCGGAATGGTCCTCATTTGAGGGGCAGCAAACGAGTATCTTCCCCCTCGACCTCTGCTGCCCGGCGGGCGGTCTTTCCCTCCCTCGCAATGTCAAGTTGCCCACAGCGGGCTTTTTATCCACCGCGCGCGCCCCTTGCTACACCGTACTGCACATTATTACCCGACGTTACAGTACACACTCGACCAGGTACATACCACTATCCATCTGTCTGTCGTACATACCACCTCCCGTGTCTGCCTCTCGGGCCACAATGATATCCTCTTCGGACTCCGTCGACTGCTTTTCTGCGGGTGTGTAATACCTTACCTTAGCCAGATGCGTGTGAGGAATCTATGAACGTCTTTCTCTCTCCTCACTTATTTCATTTCGGCGTGGATATTTCATAATGGATCCAAAAAAAATGGGTGGGCAAAAGGTATTAGCGGCGGGTGGAACGACGGCGTCAGGATTCAAATTCAAATACGTTTTATTGACTGTGTGATATATTTCACAGAAAGGTTGCGGTCTATGGTCGTTCAGGCCAGTGGGAATCCCGTATCCGTAGAGAGAGTTTTGAATTCATTGAATTTATTGCCCGCCTGAAGTCGTGAGTTCCTGGCTGGTATTTGCAGCTTTGCCCTGTTTTCTTGAATTGAGGCCGTGTTGGGATTTCAGTCGGGCGAATTCCGAGTTCCAAAGCGTTCAAACAGACAACGATGATGTTTTGCAACAATGCAAAGAAGCCATCCGAGCACACGCCATTCCGAAAGGATAGAGGCATGATTCGCCCTCGAACTTGAATCAAACGTCGGGGAATATTGCGAACTTGGCAAAATGAACCTGAGCTTATCTCTGGCAGGTGCGTACTCGTGAACATTGCTTAGATATCGCTATCCATTCGGATCCCAGCAGGCCTAGACTCCAATTAGGAATAGTGCATGCTTAGATATCTCGCAACTCCAAGTCGAGCGCTGCATTGAAGTCGAAACTGCTGACCATGAGCACCCAATAATCTGCCAACGAAAATGAGACGCACCGTTGTCGGCTCCAATGCTTTGTGGCTCGGATGCTGCAAGTTACTTGTGGCGAGACGGACAGAAACACCCGCTGCACGCCAGAGTCTCATCGGAACGAGAGAAAGCGAAGAAAGAAACAAAACCAGCGAGTATTCCGTGCGATGTCCGAACCGTTCAGCCCGTCTGTTCGAAATTAGGGAGACAACGATCTCCTCTGCTGGATGCCCAGAGGAAAACGGATTGTTTTGTACAGCTATTCGGTGCAGAAGAGTGTATTCGTATGAGTTGCTTGAATTCATAAGCGAGAAGTTGTACTTTTCGGTGATACGCCTGAGTTGAACGAATAGCCGGATATAAAGCCTGTGATCGTCATTGAAAGGGAGCAGAAACGCGACAGAAATCTTCGCCAGTCGTCTGCAAATCGGTTTGAGCCATCACACGTCCGAGAAGCGTCTCAAATATACGACACGCGGCCGATAAATTTTGCGTCTTCAGGGCAAGACCAGTTGGAAGGATAAGAAATACATTGCAGGTGTTATGTACACAATATTGAACTGTGGAGATATACGGTAAGCACGTCTGCAATGGTACACGGTCACGAAATACTCACCTACACATTTTCCATGGCCGCCTTCCTCATCGCGTGCAACTCAGCCCATGGCGGCAAATCGAATATACCCGGAAGCCGGTCCCAGAGCTTGTCGAGCGCGTCGGAATGCATAGTCTGTGCCTTCTGTAAGCATGGGGAACACATCCCGTGCTCCGCTATGTGCGTCCATTCGGGCCGGTCCCAAACTTGCAGGGGATTCACATCGAGGTCATCAGCGACGTAGCTGAAATATAGTTCTACACCCTCCAACCGAGCTGCATTGCACTTCCGCGGCAGCATACAGGTCCCAGTGGCGCTGCTGGCCTTGAGAAAGCCCATACAGACCACATGCTCGCGCACCAGGCTGACACGCGACTTCATGCATTGCTGGACGTATTCTTGACTCCCAGGCACGTTGGCCTTTGCTATTGTCTCATCTTCGAAGTCGCAGGCCTGATAATACGCGACGGGCAGCAGCCAGAGTGCTGAAACCTCGTGTGCGGCCTGGATTGTGGCCAAGATACACTGGAACGGCCCTGTGTCGGTTGGAGACGAGTAAGCGGGCAAGTCCCAGTCGTATGAATCTCGGTATGCCTGGGCTGACTGGAGATAGAACTCCCGTTCAAGATGCAGAAGAGCTCGACGATGCAGATATTGCACATTGTATTTGTGGGAAAGGCGCAGTATGCCCAGGATAACGTAGATGTCCGCAACTTCTGGTGGTGGCATGAAATAGCTGGATGTATATATTCAGTTGGACGGAAACAAGATCTGAGACTGGACGCGCCTTGAATCGAAAATAGCCCGCAGAAACGCCTCGACATCGCGCGCTGAATCATGAAGAACTACAACCGCACACCCATCGATCTTTTCTCCCCCAAAATCGTTGGGTGTGCCGGGTTGCGGAAATGCGACCATATCGCGGAAGACACTCGAGCGAGTGGCGACGATCGACTTTGTGACTTTGAATATCTTGTTATCGGCTCGAATGGATAATTCTGATCAGCAACCCCCCGTACTGATGTACGGGGGTTGCTGGATAGGAAAAAACTATTCAGCAACCCCCGAAGCGATCGCGCCGGCTAGGTAGCCGTTCGATGAACCTGCCGAGGTTTGCCGAGTAGAATGCCTCTCAACAGGTCTGATTGCAGGTGGACTCAATTTTGAGACCCTGAGCGCATCTTCATACTCAAGCAGGTGCCTGGATGACTATAGATATCGGAGACTGTATGGAAGAGTCTCCCGAGCATAGGGAATGTGATCGCAACTGATGGCACCAGACTGGAGGTGCGCCTGGCGCCTGGTGGACTCATAAGAGCCGCACAATGTGCAATTGAACTTTGGGAATATATACCATGTATCTGGGAATATATACCATGTATCCCTTGGTAACATAATCACCCAACTCTGTCTGCGTAATGTTCTGCCGCGAACGGCGATCGCTCGGCAGGCCCGGCAACGTTCTCGGCATTTCTTTCTCACTGCAACCCGGCGACTGTTTCCGAACGTACGGACAATCTTATCTTTAGCTTACACAATTGCGGGTTGCTGAATAGCAGCAACCCCCCGTACATCAGCACCGGGGGGTGCTGATTAGAATTATCCGGCTCGAATCACCAGGTTGCCATCCTGAAACCATAGATCATCGACGCGGATATACAGATTGTCTTCCGGCATTGCTAGTCGAAGAGCCAAGATGCGTTTGCAGAAATACGGTGGTCGTTCGGTGGTGGTCAGAAGCAAGGAGCCTCGGTGGCGGCCCGCCGAGTTGCCGCCGGATAGCCGGCACTGCCACATACAAGCACTTGTTCTTGACCACAACCACTCGCAACCCCCCTCACCCTGACATGCACGTGACCTTATCAGTCGCGCGGGTTCAAGTCCGGGCAGTGTCACAATTACTTTTTTGCACTTTCATACATGGTGATGTGCTGTGGTTCTTTCTGCTTCATTCCTTCAGCATCAATGGAAACTGGGCCCTCATCTCAAGCAAAATGCCCCATTCAACTTCATTCACCCCTTTACAATTATGGTTTTGAACAACACAACAAGGTCAACGGCCACAGCGGGGGTGAGCTGTGCTTCACAGAGCACTTCTCGGTCACAATCTGTTGAAGCCTCCTACTTAGTAGTACTTGTCTTACATTGTATGTAGCTTCCAATCAGTAATTATTGCAATATGGATAGCAGGTAAAACAGATTGCAGACGGAGTCGAGAATCGGGCGACAAAATTACTAAGCGTGCTACACTTCAGAACCCACGCCTCCTCGAAAAAGAGGCGTGCCGGTGCGGTACAGAAAACGAACTTCTGCACGCCAGAAAAAAACGAGGCGACGGGATCGAACCCCGGCGCTGACCAAGTCAAGACGGTAAATCCATCATAAGACAACCGCTACGCCATTATGGAATTGAGAGCTACAAGCCTGCGCGGTATCAGTGTGCCGCCAGGTCGAGCTTCCGGGGCAATCATGCCGCATCACATCAATATTGATTATCTCTGCCTTAAAAGGCAATGTCAGGGTGGGGGAGGCGTTGGCCAGTTTTAAATTGCAGAGTCGCGGAAATCCTGCAAGGGCAAGACGGGTACAGCCTGAGCTCTACAGCTTTCGTGGCGATTCACTGAATGTTTTTCATGTAGCTAGGGATTCAGACCCTTACTTGCAAGTCGCTCAATGCTCTATGCAAGCTCTATGGCGATCCCGCGAATATCCTCGTTCATCGCTAAGCTAACGAAACTCCGTCGGCGCTCCAAACACGCCGCCGTCGATACAACGGGTTCGTACTCCAGCCACTGCATCCTGCTCTCAATGAATTGACTTGTGTGATTGTGACCAGCGATAGATGCTGCCATCAACTATGAACGAGGGCTGCGAAGACGCTTAAAACTTGTCGTCGTGCTCGGAGCGCAAAATGCTGGCAAGGTAAATTTAAAGTTTTGAACGTCTGTAAGAACATTAGCCAACTTCCTCCACATTCAGTCCACGTTCATCGAACAAGTCAGACGTTTTGGTCCGTCATCCAAGGAGTCCCCACAGGACGATCTGTCCCCGGCTCCCAACGAGCCTGTATCCTCGCTGAACGCGCCATGGACGAAAACCAAAGTCTCTCCGACCCCAGAACTCATTCTTCCACCTTGCCAACATACCGCGCTCCCCACAAATATCCCCGCCGACAACGACGTCGGGCTGTCACCGAAACACCATTCGTGGTCGAGGTGACTTCCCCGCATTCTGCTCACGTCCATCGCCTGGAGACGATACTCACCTGCGTGCACCGGGAACTCGGCCTGCAGCGCAAATGGTTCAAATGCTTCAACGAAGTCGAAGCCATCGTTTTCCTCGCGGATTTAAGTAGCTACGACGAGACGCTGCCTGCGGCGGATGGAGGAAAATCAGTGGTACGCTTACCTTCTCAAGAAGCTGACTTTTTGGAATTGACATACATATTGCATCACCAGAATTGCCTGCGAGACGCGATGTCCCAGTTCGAGGCCACCTGTACCCGATACCCTTCGTTGCCGCCAACAATCGTCAGGCCTCCACATCTGTCCCCTTTCGCACGACTCATTTCCTACGCAACCAGATCCTCATCTTGAACAAACCAGATATCCTCACCTCGAAACTCGGCTTCTCCCCCTTCTCAACCCACTTCCCCGAATACCGCGGTCCCAAGACCCTGAATATTCTGAAGACCTGTTCCTCTCCCTGTTGCCTCCGTCGCGCGTGGGTCGCCAGTGCTATCGACGGTGCCCGAATGGCTGGTAAGTAATAATTATATAACTTGGACGTGCACCTGACGATCCCTTGTTTCAGGAGTCTTGCAGGAGATTGGGGTGTTCATCTTGGATCATAGCGTCCGGAAGTCAAACTGTACCTTCTAACGAGTGTGACTGGCGTTGCCTCGGGGTCTGCTCCGACTCGGATTGTTTGAATCACGGTACGAAATTGAATTCAACGTGTACAATTGCGCTCTGAGCCCTGAGCTCTGCGTTCACTTTGTTCGATTCACGCCGAAGATCCCGCACTGAGCTACGTTACAGTAAAGCAGCAACTATCGGTGAACGGTCACGGTAAAGACCCCACAAGTATAACAAGTATAATATACCCCCTCCCCCCACAAGAAAATGTATTAATATCCCCCAACGAAAAACACTATGTATAACTCAACACCGGATCGGATGCGCAATTATTAATTCCGTAGAATGCTTAGAACTTACCTCAACACGCTATCGCTATCGCGTACACGCGAGACCCTTACGGTCAATCAGCCTGCTCACGGACGTACAAAGCTCTAGGGGTCTCGCCGAATGCCACGAATGGGCTGGTGAAAGGCCCATCTTTCAAAACGTGGGTTTTCCTTTGTTGCCTTTTGGATTTTTTGGTGAATTACATGGCCTCATAGCTGCTCCAGTGGCGACCCGTTGGCAAACGGGCCACAAATGTGGCGCGCTACAGCGCAGAAGAATGGCGTGCAACATCGGATAAAAAATGTATTCAGCTGGATGCACAACACACGAAGTGAAAGTTTACTCGTCTCGCCCTTCACCGATGGACAAAAACAACACACCTCTGTCATACTTGGTCGTGGCCAGCGCAAGAAGACCGTCACTACGCGAAAAAATCATGTTTTAGAATCACTTTTTAACGCCTTTTACAGCTTTGAAAATATAGGTGTTCATTCTGCCGGCGTCACCGTCACCGACAACAAAAGTGTTCAGTTCAGGGGGGCCCGTCACGCGTCACTTGAACACTCGGTCGAAATAGTACAGTACCTCGACAAACTATGCATCAGGCGTTGCGCATGGGAAACATCGCTGAACTTCCAGTTTCTTTCAGGGTGAGGCTATGCTGTGGCTGAAATCCTCTTTCCCGCTCAAATCCAATTCCAATTCTGGGCCGCAGAGATATGCCTCCAACGCGGGGAACGGCTCCCTGGAAGATCTCCGGAAACTCCTGAGCTTTGTGACCAAAACCCCGCCACCCAGGCCTGAACTACTTCTCCCTGTCTACTATCGGAATCTGGACCCTGCTGATATACCCACGCCCGATCAATTCGACTCTGTGACCGAGCGCGCCGTCGCAATCGAGCGCGCCGTCTTGGCGCTGCGAGGACTCGCGCGACATCGCGAGAAATTTGCTATTGCTGAGCCCGTGGCTTGGGAATTATGGGCCCGTGTCTGGAACTGGGTCCATGTCCTGGATGCTTACTACGATTGCATCCGCAGCGTTGTCCCTCTCTCCTTGAAGGACACTTACGGGTTACTCTTGGGAGTTATTGTGGACTTTTCAACTATGGCGGCCTCGACTCCTGGCGTGCGCGTGGTCGTGGCACGCGCATGGCGAATTTTTCTCAATCTGAATCTCAGCATCAAAGAACACCGCTTCCAGGACGTCATGCGATTTCTGTATGGCGATACGGAGTCTGCCCGTCCGCAGAATATCCAAGAGTATATTGAGGGCGCGGGTGGTTCCCCAGCCGACTTTGCTGCCATGGTAGTCGACCACATTGACTGCACCTTGTCCACTGGACAGCCCACGCGGGGGCTACTTTTGTCGGAGATCAGCATTTTTTCCCTGGCTGGGCTGCTCTGTCTTTTGGTGGAACATAGCGGCAGTGGAGCATCCCTGTCCGCAGCCCTGTTCAGTCGCGGCATTGTTGATGCCCTGACGAACCTCATGTGTATGCTTGCCGAATCGCGCGAAAAAGGCGCCCAGGAGCTGCTCCTCAGCTGCCTCCAGGTGCTGATTCACAACTTCGACCACCTTCCTGGGCATGCTGCGTTGGCAGAATCACTCGAGCAGTCATCGGGCCGCTGGCCCGGGCCCGATTAGCCGGCACAGCCCCACAACAACTTGACAACAACCCACTCGATCGCTCGTCGAGCACCGAGGCTGAGGCTCTTTCAGTCACCGTTCCATGTATCGGCGACGTCGCGACTCTGCCAGTGTGCCCGTGTGCCTACGCTGCCACGCAATCCGCGATAGAGTTAACTTGCAGGGCTGTCGCGGACAAGTCGCGGAACTCCTGCCAGGGCTAGTGGTTCCAACAGGACCAAGGCGGGTACAGCCTGAGCTCTACAGCTTGCGTGGCGATTCGCTGAATGTTTACAGTATAGCTAGGGACCCTTACTTGCAAGTCTCTCGATGCTCTATGGCAATCCCCCCACTATCCTCATTCATCGCCAAGCTGACAAAACTCCGTCGGCGCTCCAAACACGCCGCCGTCGATACAACGGGTTCGTACTCCAGCCACTGCATCCTGCTCTCAATCAATTGACTTCTGTGATTGTGACCAGCGATAGATGCTGCCATCAACTATGAACGAGGGCTCCGAAGGCGCTTAAAACTTGTCGTCGTGCTCGGAGCGCAAAATGCTGGCAAGGTAAATGTAAAGTTTTGAACGTCTGTAAGCATCAGCCAACTTCCTCCATATCCAGTCCACGTTCATCGAACAAGTCAGAAGTTTTGGCCCGTCATCCAAGGAGTCCCCACAGGACGATCTGTCCCCGGCTCCCAACGAGCCTGTATCCTGGCTGAACGCGCCATGGACGAAATCCAAAGTCTTTCCGACCCCAGAACTCATTCTTCCACCTTGCCAACATACCGCGCTCCCCACAAATATCCCTGCCGACAACGACGTGTCACCGAAACACCATTCGTGGTCGAGGTGACTTCTCCGCATTCTGCTTATGTCCATCGACTGGAGACGATACTCACCTGCGTGCACCGGGAACTCGGCCTGCAGCGCAAATGGTTCAAACGCTTCAACGAAGTCGAAGCCATCGTTTTCCTCGCGGATTTAAGTAGTTACGATGAGACGCTGCCTGCGGCGGATGGAGGAAAACGAGTGGTACGTTACGCCATGAATTGACAGATATAACCAACAGAATTGCCTGCGAGATGCGATGTCCCAGTTCGAGGCTACCTGTACCAGATACCCTTCGCTGCCGCCAACAATCGTCAGACCTCCATCTCTGTCCCCTTTCGTACAACTCATTTCCTACGCAACCAGATCCTCGTCCTCAACAAACCAGATATCCTCACCTCGAAACTCGGCTTCTCCCCATTCTCAACTCACTTCCCCGAATATCGTGGCCCCAAGACCCCCGCCGCCGTCGCCGAATATTGTGCGGACCTGTTCCCCTCCCTGTTGCCTCCGCAGTTCGGCCGTGGCGCGTGGATTGCCAGTGTTATCGACGGTGCCCGGATGACTGGTAAGTGATAATTATATGACTTGGACGTGCACCTGACGATCCCTTGGTCAAGGCGTCTTGCAGGAGATTGGGGGGTTCATCTTGGATCATAGCTTTCGGAAGTCAAATTGTACGTTCTAACGAGTGTGCCTCGGGTCTGCTGATTCATCCGATTGTTTGATCACGGTACGAAGTTGAATTCAACGTATTCTACCATAGCGCTCTGTTCATCCACGATCCGCTTTGTCAGATTCACGCCGAAGATCCCGCACTGCGCTAGGTTAGAGCAACTATCGGTGAACGGTCACGGTAAAGACCCCACAAGAAGATGTATTAATATTCTCCATGCCGAAATATACCCCCTCCCCCCACAAGAAAATGTATTAATAGGGGAAGTCAAAGTTGAAATCGGGGGCCGATTCTCGAACCGATTCTGCACCGATTCTGGCATCGATTCTGGGAGCAGAATCGGTCGAGAATCGATCAAAACACAGAATCGGCGAGAATCGGTGTTCCTCCTCCAGAGGAGGAACTACATCAGAATCGGTCCAGAATCACCCTAACCCTAGAACACTCCTCTGCCTTCAGGTCCCTTGTTCGCCGTACCGTGCCCGTACCTTTGGATAATTAAAGTCAAGAAAATAACGGCGAATAGAAAACTTCCTTCTGCATCGTGTGGCAACACTGGTCAGTACACAGATAGAAAAGGGGACAACACACACTAATAAAAGCACAAAATAATGCTGTAACGTGGAACTTGGAGCGAAACAACCGCGAATCGCGAGGTAATTGTACCCGAATTGTGGATCTGAATCGGAGCGGTCAAACCTGAGGCGATTCTTCATCGATTCTGCTCCGAGAATCGAATCAGAATCGACCGCAGAATCGGTCTTGAATCGGGCTCTCCGTTTCAACTTTGACTTCCCCTAATATCCCCCAACGAAAACCACTAGTGTTATCCAACTCAACACCGGATCGAATGCGCAATTATTAATTCCGTAGAACGCTTAGTACTTACCTCGACAAGCTATTGCGTACACGCGAATACTTGTGAACATTTAGGTCGATACGAAGATTCAAAGCACGGCCTTGGACGAGGTGCCTCAGAGCCTGATTGTGCACGCGGTTTGATGGAGGCAAGACCGCGGGGAGAAGGTAGAAGGTAGAAGGTAGAAGGTAGAAGGTGGAAGTTAGAACAGAACAGTCGAAATCGAAATCAAAAAAAAAGAAAAACACGAAATCTCTCCGAGAACGGCCGGTTACGTTGCGAAAATCAATGCGCCGTCTGGATTGGTTATGAGGGGAGCTCGGATCCACTGTTGCCGGCTGGATATATCGGGTTCAACAACGTAATTTTTACAGCGTTAATTTTTAGAGAGATTTGTGTTAATTTTTAAACAGATTTGTGGAATAACAAACAAACTGCAACGGACTCACTCGCTGGAAAACAGATCTAGAGAAGAGAGAAGCGATTTCGAAAAGGGTCCCAGCTGTTGAGTCTTGAGTCTTGACTCCAACATGCCCGCGGCCCGAGGCTCGAGTCGGACGAGCAATTGCGCCCATATCACGGACATATCGCACTGACGATGACACGGACAGCAAACGCGGACCGTCCGCAGCAGGGCTATCCGCATGGTGAGATGGACGAGACGGTCAAGTTCGCAGACGGCCCGGGCCCGAGTCGATGAGCGACGTGCAACGTGCACGAGGTGTTGCGTAGCGCACGCCTATAGTCTATCCGCCGCCTTGCCAGAGTACAGCATATGCATGTGAATCCAATTAGATTGATTGATACGAAAGTCCGACGCAGGTGATCGGACGCGGAACGAGCCATCTTGCGAGCAGGCCGTATCGAGGATGGTGTGTACATGGACGGCAAGCAAGCGCGGACCATGTGGCCGTCAGCATCAGCCTGGTTGGATGTAGATGGACGTCGGAATTCAACGGGGTGGACGTCGAGATTCAACGGGGTGCAAATTCTCAGGAGGAGTACGGTAGATAAGATAACCTGTCACTCCAACGAACTTGAAACGGATTCCGCCATTCAAGAACGAGCCCCTTCAAAGTCAAAAACGAGTCCCTTCGAAGCGTAGCCCAGGCTCGAATGGAGCGAGTCTGGTATGTAGTCCGGTTGGATGAAAGGAGTAGTCTGCTGACGGCGGGATACTCGCACTGGAGCTAAGCAGGATACTATCGCACTGGAAGAAGTGTCGTCGAAGGACTCGGAGATCGGACGATCGTTGGTTCTCAGTGGCGATGGTCCGGGGGAAGGGAGGACAGGGTGTTGAATTTATTGTGTTGCGGAGTTATGCAGAGTTGAGCCTCCAATGGCAGTTGATCATAGCGCAAAGTCTAACCCAGCTTCAGTTCTGCGCCCCCGTTTGGTGCTGCGGTCCACGACCGCCGTTGTAAAGAAAAGAGATACAAGGAAAGCCGGGCGATAGACGTTGCTGAGCCGGAAAGAAAACAAGGACATGAACGTCACAGACAAGAGGAATTGATGCGCACGGACCTATTTGGTCGCATCAGATGGACAAACAACCGAACGGTGAGGTAACCAAACGTGACCGGAAAAAAGCCGACCTCTCCGACTCCGACTCTCGTCTGTCTTTCAGCCAGGAGCGCCGCTCCTCTCCCCAGCTACTGTCTCTGCGCGAACCCCCTCGGTCGATCCTGTTCAGCGACACCCTGGCCTCGTTAAACCCAACGTCGACTTGGAATCGCCTCGACCGCACCCACCAACCCACGACGCGACAATGAGCGCCAAGAAGAGCAGCAGCAGCGCGAAGAAGGTCGACGTGGAGACGTTCGCGACGCGCGACATCGTCCTCGGGAAGGTCCGCGGCTTTCCAGCGTGGCCGGGCATGGTCAGTCGGCGCCGTCCTGTTCTCTGCGATTGGGAGCTCTGGGGATTACTGCCGCCTTACGTCGCTTCTGGGGTCGATTCTACCGCCTGGGGAGCGCCGTTGCTGGGGGTTCGTTCTGGCTTGCGCCGGGTCGGGAGCGCGCGTGCGCCTAGCGTGGCGACTATCTGCGCGCCGGTGGCGACGGGCGTCATCCGCGGCTCTGGATGACGCGGTTGCTGGCGCGGTGGATGCTCCGATCTTGGATGGCCTGTTTTCGCACCGCGCGCCCAAAGACGCCGTTGCCGACGCCCCAGAATGACTCGGCGGTGGCGTCCCCCTTTTTTCTCACTTTTTTTCACCCTCTTTGCGGCACACCATCTTCCTAACGCCTTTAATTTATCGTTACCCAACCCATGCATCACCCGCCCGACTCACTTGCATCTCCCGTCACCTTCCTCGACATCGTCTCATCCCCCCGGCGCGACGTGGCGGCCTTGTCACCCGCTCACCTCCACCGACCCACTCACCCACTCCCCCACCCCCACCTCCACCCCCCGCACCCCCTCCTCCCCCTCCGCATCCCCTCCCATCCCCGCAAAATCCATTTTCGCCCCCTTCCCCCGCTTTTCCCTCCCTCCCCCTCCTCCGTCCCCCATATCCCATCCCCGTCCCCCCCGCCCATCGCAACACCCCCTCCCCCGCACGCCCTCCGCGCTCCCCCGCCCCGCCCCCCTCCCCTCCGCGTGCCCCCCCTTTTCCGCCTTTTCGCGCCCCTTTTTATTCGTGCCCCCTCTCTCCCTGCACGTATCCGGCCCCCCGCGGTCCCTTCCACCCCTCCACCCCCACCCCCCGCACGCCCTCCCCGCCCCCCCACCCCCCTCCGCGCGCCCGCCGTTTTTGTTCCTTTTGCGCTGCGTTCGAATTGTTTCCGCTGTCCCCGTGGTCCGTTGGCCCTCTTGCATGTTCGTTCACACTCCCCCGCACTTCTACCTGTGCTTTGCCCGCATTCGCGTCGGTACATATTTTTCATTTTTTCAGTCCCGGGGGCGGTTTTGCATTATTTCTCGATCATTCCATTACTTTTCGATTATTTCTCTCTACGGCGTTCTCTCCCTTCTTTGCTCCTTTGTCCCTTTGTGCCCTCCCCCGCATCGCGCCTCCTGCGTTTTTTGGTCGTTTTTCGGGGTTCGCGGGCGTTTGGATTGGTGTTTCGGCGCGGCGGATTTGGATCTGTGTTGTAGGGTGTAAGGTGTAGGGTGTAGGGTGTTGGGTGTAGGGTGGCGGCGCACGTTTTACGATGTGCTGCGCATCCTCCGAGCGCACGCGTGTCTCTCCGACTTTTCTCGGCGCCGACTCGATTCTTTTCCCGCTTTCGGATGATTTCGCATGATTTCGATGCCCTTCCTTTGTGGTTGCGGTTGCGCGTCTTCGTTCTCGTTCTTCGCTTACTCGCCAATCTACCGCGCATCCTCCCCTCCCCCTCCCCCTCCCCGTCTTCGTCCCCGTCCCCGTTCGCGTCTTTGTCTTCGTCTTCGCTCCGCACTCGCTTGGCGCTGAGCACGTTTCGCCTTCCTCCCCACCCCTTCTTCCCGATTCCCGATTCCGACATATTCGCTTTCGACATATTCGCTTTGCCTCTCGTGCATCTCTTCTGCCTTTCCACGTCTCCTCGCACTCTTAGCATCGTCCCCCGCGCCGCGCTCCGCTGCCTTCCTTTCTCGTTCTTTTCCTTGCTGTTCTTTTCGTTTTCGACTTTTCGACTTGGGAGGGCTGCCCGCCGTTTTCGCGTACTTTTCTATTGGGTTACGGTTCTCGCGGGGCGCGGGGCGCGGGCTTTGCTTTCGTCCGCCGCTAGTCGATTTTATTCATCACTCATATTCGAGCATTACTCCTCCCCGTTCTCCCACTTCCCCGTTCTCCCCCTCTTCCGCGCCCTCCTTCCTCCTCTCCTTTCTTCGTCCTCTCCTCCGCGTCCTCCCCCTCTCTCCTCATCCCTCCCCTTCCCAACTTCTCCCTCCCCCCCCTCTCGACCCGCTCGCTAAACCCCCTCTCGACCCACTCGCTAACCCCTTTCTCCCACAGGTCGTCGACCCCGACGGCGTCCCCAAGGCCGTCGCGAAAGAGCGCCCCGCGAGCAAGAAGAGCGCGGTGTACGCGATCCGGTTTTTCCCGGCGGGGGATTAGTGCGTTTTCGTTTTCGGTTCTTCCCACCTCGCTTTCGTGCTTCATCGACCACGACCAGCTCCTCTTTGTCGGCCTGAGGCCTGCGTCGCTCGCTCTCCCTCTCCCCCTTCCTCCCTCTCCTCCCTTCTCCTCCACCCTCCTCTCCCCCTCCTCCCTCTCCCTCCCCCTCCTTCTCCCCCGCCCTCGCCCTCCCCTCACCCTCGCCCTCGCCCTCCTCTCCTCTCCCTCTCCCTCGCCCTCCCTTCTCCCTACTCCCCCCCTCGCCCGCCCCCTCCTCCCCCCCTCCTCCCCCATCTCCCCCGCCCCTCGCCTCCCTCCACCCTCGCCCTCTCCTCTCCCCTCCCCCCGCCCCCCCCTCCCTCCCCCGCCCTCGCCCCCTCCCCTCCCCTCGCTCTCCCTCCCCCCTCCCCCTTCTCCCCTTCTCCCCCGCCCTCACCCTTCACCCCTTCTCCCTCCTCCCCCCTCACCTCACCCTCACGCAACGCTAACGCTAACGCCTTCCAGCGCCTGGCTCCCGCCGAAAGACCTCACGCGCCTCACGCCCGCGCAGATCACCGGCTACGTCAGCTACGTCGCGTCGGACGCGGGCGGGCGCAAGGGGAAGGGGGGGGAGTTGATAAGGGGGTATGAGCTGGTGTGTGTTTTGCGGCTTTTGAGGAGAGGGGAGGGGAGGAGGGGAGGGAGGGAGGGAGGGAGGGAGGGAGGGAGGGGGGAGGCGAGCGGGATGTGCGCGTCCTTCGCGGCGGGGGGCGCGATCGCGGGCAGCGAGGAGATGTTGGTGTGTGCGTTGGGGTGCGGGAGATGTGCGCGGCGGTCCCGATCGTGTGCGAGCTTGCGCGGCGATGGGCCCCGATCTCGTGTGCCCGGGTGTGCGACTTGGAGAGCGGGGAGCGGGGAGGCAGAGCGCGTTCTTCGCGGCGGGAGGAGCGCTTGCGGGCAGCGGCAGGATGCTGGTGCGGGGAGGCGCGCGGCGGTCGCAATTGTGCGCACACGATCGCGATTTTGCGCGATCTCGAGTGTCCATAGGCGGGGGGACTCGGGGGGATCGTGCGCCAGACGCAGGATGCGGCGATCGGGGCCGATCTCGTGTGCCCGGATGGGCGACTTTGCTACGAGGCGCGAAATTGCGGCGATCGTGTGGATGGGCCGATTGGACGCGATCCCGCGTCGCGGCGCACGGAGGCGAGATGCGCATGCGTGTCTTTTGAGTGTGGCTCGTCCCGATACGCCTGACCTGCCTCGATGCGCTCGATGCATTAAACATTTGGGGTACGCGCCTCGTGTGCGCGGTGGGGATTTAGACTCCAGCGTCTGCGGCTGCTGTCCCTGCGTCAAGGCCAAATACGCACAGAGGTCGGAGTGCCGCGACGCCCGTACTTTCTACAACTTCCCCACCTTCGTCTCCTCCTCTGCCGTCTACCTCGACACTGACACCTCCCGTCGCAGGCCCTCGACCCCGTCGCATGGGAGGAAGAGCACGCCGCCAATCCGCCCGCGGCGAAGAAGCGCAAGAGTAAGAGCAAGGCGAAGAAGAAGGGCGAGGACGGGGACGAGGAGGACGAGTTGGCTGCTGACGGTCAGTTCCTCTACTTCGTGTTTTTGCCACTGGCTGATGTGTCCGAGATGCTGCAGAGGAGGAGCCCGAGGAAGAGGCGGAAGAGGACGAGGAGAAGGAGAAGGCGGGCAAGAAGCGGAAGCGCGCGTCGTCCCCTGCGCCGGCCAAGAGCAAGGCGAAGGCTCCGAAGGCGGCAAAGGCGAAGAAGGGCGGGAAGGCGAAGAAGAGCAAGGCGGCGGTGGAGAGCGAGGACGACGCCGGCGAGGAGGCGGAGGCTGAGGGCGAGGAAGGCGGCGAGGATGGCGAGGCGCGCGCCAGCAAGAAGGCAAAGGTCGTAGACGGGTCCGCTGGTGAGTGCGCTCCGCGGCACTGGTGAATCGCGCTGACGATGGACGGTAGCACAACTGGAGTCGGATCCCGAAGCGCTCAAGGTCCGCGAATGGCGCCACAAGCTGCAGAAGACGTTCCTCAGCAGCAACAAGTCCGTGCCCAAGGAGGAGGTACGTGCTTTAGTCCATCTCACCCGCCGTCGCTCACTCTCCGCCCAGGAAATGCCCCAGGTGGACCTCCTATTCACCACGGTCGAGGGGTACCACGATATGAGTATCGAGTACCTCACGGTACGTCGCTCTCCCTCCTCCTTTCAGCCAGGGCTGACCATGCGTGCCCGTGCTGCAGTTCTCCAAGATCGGCAAGGTGATGCGCCACATCCACCTGCTCGAGCCCGACAGGGTACCCCGCGACGACGAATTCAAGTTCCGCGACCGCGCCAAGGCGCTGGTGGACAAGTGGCACGGCATCCTGAACGCGAACAAGGCGACGGATGGGGAGAGCGCAGCCGTCACGGAGAGCACCGCGCGCATGGACCTCAATGGGACGGGCGAGGGCGAGGGCGAGGGCGACCTCACCGTGATGGACATCACAATGAACGGCGACGAGGCGTAGGTGAGCACTGCCCGCCTTGGAATTGCATATCCAGGGACTGACTGAGCGTGTCTCGCAGGCCCTCGACCTAACTGGCAAGAGCGTATCCAAACGATTTCCAAAATATTCTGCTGACTCCCCTGCCGTCCCGCCACCCGACAGGCGCCGGGACGGCGCAATTGCTTACCTATCTGATCCTTCTGCTGCTTTCTGCTGCGCTATCGTTCCCCTCCGCTCATGCGGCCGCTTTCAACTTACACATCCTGTTTTCCCTGTTTTCCGTCTCCTCGTCTTGTTCACAAACGGCGGCTGTTCATATGTATCACACTGTCAATGTATATAGCTCAAACCCAGAAAAATGCACAAAACTTACTGTTTAACGTCCCCGGCTCCGACTGTTTACCGTCCCCATGATCTCCGAAATGTGTCGACATTCATATGCACGCCTATTTTCGCACGGCCGAGGAAATATTCGGGGGTATTTGGTTCAGCTTGGCGACGCGTTGCGGTCACGAGTGAGTCACGCGGCGTCTTTGCTTCCCTCTCCAAGCGCACACAGCGCCAAACGCGTCTGACTTCGTCCTGCATTTCTGCTCCGTTTCGTTGGACCACCTTCCTACGCAGCTCGATCTTCTGCTTCGATACCTCCCCAGGCCTGTCTCCAGCTCCAGAATGAGCATTTCTGGACCCTACCTTTTTGGTGAAATAATTGGACTCGAAAGCTTTTCGTTGGCGTTTGAGGTGTCTTTGGGCGGCTTCCGTGGGCTAGAAGGATTAAGGGAGTGCTGTAAGCTCATCCAACGCGTCTCAGTGATCCTCATAACCGTACTTTTAGCGCTGCGGCATCCGATCTATTCGTGAATCCCAGAATCCGGGTTCCTGCGCAATGAACGGGGTGATGTGGTCTCCCACTACAACCCTTTGAAGAGCAGTGAATTGCCAGTAGTTCATTCGCTCCGGTGCAGATAGACTAATTTGTTATGCCCGCCTACTCAGATTCTCGCATTCTCCCTCTTACGAGGGTGAGGATCACCTTCTGTTCGTCAAACTTTCCTCCAAATGGTGTCCAGAAGACGTGCCTTCGTATTTCTCGCAGTTTGCTGCTCAGACTGCCGTCAGCTGAGCCAGATACTTCCTCGCTTTTATTCGACAGCAAATTACAAACCTTTACTCATCACTGCGTCTCCGATCCTGGCGCTGCGTCGAATAGGTGTCGGCATTCGCCCTGTCCACAACTGATCGATCCACACAGCGCGCGTCTGCTAGTTAAACGTTCACCCTTTTCAAAAACAACTCGGCGCTACCTCCAACAATGTTACCCTGTTATGAACGTGTTTCAAGAACCGCCATCGCGGGTGTGTACACCAGGTTGAATCCGATTCATCCTCGACCCTGACTCGTGTGTATTTTAAAGCTGCGTGCGTGTCGATGCTGGCCTCTCTGCCGGGTCAGCATCCGAGGTCTGCTACCGCGCACGTCTTGCAAGTCCCTGAGAGCGCTTTCTTCAGGATCGTTACATCGAGCGTACCCCAAGGTACGCATTGCATGCGTCTTGAGGATGCCTTGTTAATTTGCAATTCATCAGTTTCGTCGATTCTGCGGCGCACGCGCCACGATGCAGTCACATCGTGCAAAGGTCTTTAGACCCGAAGGTTCTGAGGTGTCTTCCATTGCTCACATGCTCTCTCGTAGGGCATACGATTCAGTAACTTCTTCCCAGTGCGTCTGAAATAAATGGCTGGAACTACCTTTGGAATATCAGCGCTGGGCACGCCAGGTTGCCCGAAACTGTTATGTCGCCCGACTACTTTCTGGAAGCGAACATTGATTTGATAAACACACGGCGACTCCATTTTGAGGCAGTTGAGTAACCAAATTGGATTCTCTCTCCCAGGCTCGGTATGTGGCGTCTCGAAGAAACATCGATGATCTCCAATTCGTTCTTTAGGTTCAGCAGCTCCATTTCAGGTGCCATTATTTTCGGATTTCTCTGCCCGAACCACAAGAGAAACTTCGGGGAACATCATTCGGACCCTCAAGTGCCAGCTGGCTGTCAATGAATCCTTTGCATTGAATTGGCGGTGATTGTGTGCGGAAATGACGTGGCCGTGTCTGGCCATGTCGCCCAGTTGGTATGAACGCGTTTTTCCTTCGGTGTTTCCCGGACTCATGTAAGTTTCAGCGCCGATTGGTAGTGCTTCCATGCGTCTGCTCAGCATCTGACAAAGATACATCAAAGAGCGGCGAAGCCAGCGCATGCACCCCAGACAGGCGAATGGGTCTTTGCTTCTTGACGAAGGGCCCCGTCAATCGAGCGGAAACCCGCACTGTTTCCTCCCGCAAAAGTCTTCTGTTGGTTGTTGTTTTCCCTCTTGTGCGGTTCCTGCTGTTCGGTTATCGTGGTTGCGCTAGGTGCGAGGCCCGTTGTCATATTCGTTTTTTTCCTTTGCGTCGCCACCGTCGCCAGAAATCCAACTGGCGGCCGCGTGGATCGGCTTCCTCCGTCCTCAGACCGGCATCTCACCCTCTAATGAGAAAAGTACAAGGCGTGCCGCAGTGAGTCCCACTTGCATCATATCCAATTTCGCTTATGGACTTCGACCAGCGCGAATCTCAATTGAGGCGGTGATAGCGTTCCGCATCACTGTCTTCGCGGCTTCTTCACCGAGGAAGAAACCGGTGCCTCTCTCGCTTCACTTTGCTGTGGCCTGGCCCTCGATCCGCCGCTCGATTCTCAGTCTTTTGAGAACATCATGTCGGAGCTACCGGATTCTTTTCGACCCACATCACAAAACCCTAGCAAAAACCAGCAAGCATACGATATCAGACCGCTTTTGCACAATCGAACAGAAAGTCGAATTCCTACCAGGTATATTCCATTGAGTCTGCGTTTCAAATTGATATGGAGTCTCTCCCTGGCAGGCCGTGATGCAGCCCTCCGAGCGAGCTTTAATCTCAGTATGACGGCGTCTCCCTCGGCAAGGTTAAATGTGGGAGGCGCAGCGGTAAATTCCGGACACTGACTCAGAACTAACACGCTCGGGTATCACAAAGAGGAAACAGGCAGGACCTACAACCCCCACAGTGCGAGGCAATTCGCTAAACTTTGCAAAACTGAACTTCGCAAGCTGTGACGCGCTGTCCGTGTAAACAACGGTATTTTTTCAGTTCGGGTTTGTACGTTTCCTAGTTCAAGGCCAAACCGCCTCGCTACAGTAATACGCATGCAGGGTACGTAGCTCCGGCCAATCTATCCTTTTACGCTGACCCGATCGTCTATACCGCGAAACAGGTCAAAAAGCCCCAGCCAAAAAGCCCGAGCCTCCAGGATGATGGCCGGTTGCCGACGGAAAATCCCGACATTTGCGATGTCGTCGCTTGAACAAAGCGCATCAGTACACCCCACGCGATATCCGCACGGTTTCTCTCTGTTCATGCTTGATTGTCAAAATGACTTTTTCTAAGGCAGCTGTCTGCACTCAATCCACACGTTCACTTGTCGGACTTCCATGGCCAGCCAACCTGGATTGCAGATTGTTCACTTACGCACGATTGAACTGCCTGCGGTTGCGCAGCACTGAAGAGTCAAGATCCGTGCGGGCGGACATGGGCATGCAACATCCCCATCCATGTTGTTGGTCCGGGACTCTAATTCTAACGCGGGATTGCCTCATGCATGGGCCTGGCGACATTACGGACCGTTTAAGGCGGGTGATTGGCGAGTCCCGATCCTTTGTCGTCGTCACCATTTCAAGCGCGACACTTGGCAGTATCTCGTCGATGGAACACATCAGTGAGGATTGAACACATAATTCAGGGCGGATTACTGAGTTTGATTTCTCCAGCGGGTTATTAGTGCGGAAATTTGTTGCATCCCGGACTGATCTGTTACTTTTTAACATGTCCCACCGTGAGGTTGAATATGGCGGACATGAAAATTGGACCACCGTCTGATAGAAGCAACTCGAGGCTGATTCCTGAAGGCAACTCTGTGAGTTGCAACGCATCATTTCCTTCATCTCCCACGTGCCGACTTATCGTCCTAAATCTGGACGATCGTTCCCACTGTCTTCGTAGCCGCTACTCGAAGCATTCCCGATTTGGTGCGTCACCTCCATCTCCAAATCTCTTCGACCACGCAATAAAAGGCGGTAGCGATGTGTTTACAGACTGCATCCACTGCCCTTTAGTGGGTTTCCCCGTCTCCTTCCCTCGACCATTCCACCCAATTCTCCAGCGCCACCCTGCCCGATGAGCTTCACTCGCTATGGCATGCCGTATATCTTGGAAGATACGACCGGGCGCCTCACCGGCTCCGACTTCGTCGACATTCACGAACGAGTCCGTTTTACCGTCCGCTGCACGGCGCGCGACGTCTCCCACACAGCATTCATGATCTACAACACCAGCCCCGCAGTCTTTCAAAGCGCCGTCCCGAAGCCGCTTGTCGCTCTTGACTTTGGTCCCAACAATGCGTTGGGAACAATTAGCTTTTCTTCGGTCCCGATGCCCATGCGCAAATACCTCACGAGGCACGCGATGGGGAGGTTCGTCGCCAATCTTGGCGCCATTATCGCTCAATGCTGACTGTCGCTTTTAGCGCAAAGGTGCGGCGATTTGTCGCCTCCGATGGGCAGACCTATCAATGGGCACGACGGGCGCAACCGAATCAGGAGTGGACGGTGTGTTTTACGGCTCACGTCGCCCAGGATGACTGCTCAATGTCGATGACTTGCAGTGCACCAATGCAAACGGCTACGTGATCGCGTCGTACAGCTTGAAGGCCGCCGGCGAACCCGAGTACAGCAATTCTTCTGGTTGCATTCTTGAAATCGCGGAGCAATTCGGTAGCTTGGCTCCTGGTGCGTCACAATTTCGCTCACCACTCTCCTGTTCTAACTGGCTTTCGGGCGTGCAGAAATGATTGCTTCGTTGTGGATCGTGCGGCACATTGCAGCCTATGATCTCGCCTGACCGCGATCTGCCTCCAGCCCACCATTTTTATTCACCGTGTACCAAGGCGCCTCCTACGGTTCTCTCCGTCACGATCATCGCAACTATATTGCAACACACACCCGCAATCCGATAATCCCGCCCTGTATCATATACTCTCCCCCTGCCCATACGTTTGTACATAACAAGCCTAGTCAGTTTACTTACTTACCTCTTAGCGTTACTTCACTTCCTAATATCCCGTGTATATACTGTACGATCTCAATCCAAGTGTAAATAGTTGTATCTATATTAACATCGCGTTTGTAACCTCCATCCGTGCTTTCAGGCGAGGGTAGCTTCATTAGGCGCCACTGCCAGTGCCTAGGGACTGCGAATTACGACCAAGGAGCGCCAGAACCCGCGAGACTCAAATCCAAGTAATTGCGCGAGGCAATCCATACACGCAATCGCTAACTCTATGGATGAGAGAAACGACCTGCGAAGATTACCATAATCATTCACATTGGATCGTACCAGCTCTCCATGACCAATAAAAAGCTCGATGGTAGAGCACACCGTGACGGCGGCGATGCCCAATGTACAACTTGAATTGAAGTTTGTATCGTGATTGAAACCACCACATGAATAAGAGCAGGAACGCCTCCGATTCAACGCCAAAGCATCCCACCATCGGAAGACCGCGAGCCAGAGCCCAGTCACGCTCGTTAGAAGGTACAGTATGACTTCCGGAAGCTATGATCCAAGATGAACACCCCAATTTCCTGCAAGACTCCTGAAACAAGGTAATGTCAGGTCAGCCGAGCACGCACGCCCTAGTCATATAATTATTACTTACCAGTCTTTCGGGCACCGTCGATGGCACTGGTGATCCACGCGCGACGGTCAAAGCGTTGAGGCAGTAAAATTCGTGATTTGTCTGATGAACTTGGACTGGATATGGAGGGAGTTCGGCGATGTTCCTGCAGTCATTCAAGCCTTTATTACCTTGCCAGCATTTTGCGCTCCGAGCTCGACGACAAGTGGCGTCTTCGGAGCCCTCGTTCATAGTTGATGGCAGCATCTATCGCTGGTCGCAATCACAGGTCAATTCATTGAGAGCACGATGCAGTGGCTGGAGTACGACGTTTGAAGCGCCGACGGAGTTTCGTCAGCTTAGCGATGAATGAGGATATGCGGGGGATCGCCATAGAGCATTGAGCGACTCGCAAGCAAGGGTCCCCAGCTATATGGTAAAAATTCAGCGAATTGCCACGAAAGCTGTAGAGCTCAGGGCCTCAGGCTGTACCCGCCTCAGCAGCCGCCCTGGCAGGATTTCCGCGACAGCTCTGCAAGTTAACTCTATTGCGGATTGCGTAGCAGCGTATGCACAAGGGCACAGAGTCGCCGATAGATGGAACGGCGACTGAGAGCCTCAGGCTGGGCACTGACGCGCTGACGAGCGATCGAGTGGGTTGTTGTCAAGTTGTTGTGGGGCTGTGCCGGCTAATCGGGCCCGGGGCAGCGGCCCGATGACTGCTCCTCGCTTCTAACCACGTCCACCATCCTTTTTCAAAACCGTCCTGAGTCCTTGCCCCCAGCCTGAACAATGCAAGAAGATAGCCCGTATGTCCGCCTCAACGATCTATGGTTCCAAGACGGCAACGTAGCCGATAACAAGATATTCAAAGTCGCAAAGTCTATCGTCGCCGCTCGCTCCAGTGTCGTCCGCGACATGGTCGCATTTCCGCAACCCGATACACCCAGCAATTTTGAGGGAGACAAGATCGATGGGTGCACGGTCGTAGCTCTCCATGACCAAGCGCGCAATGTCGAGGCGTTTCTGTGGGCTATCTTTGACTCCAGCTGCGTCCCTTACTTATCATGTCCTTGACTTGGTAACACTGATTTTTTTGCGTCCAGCTACTTTGTGTCTCCACCAGATTCTGCGGATATATACAATATTCTGGGCATACTGCGTCTGTCCCACAAATACGACGTAAGTATCCACATCGTCGAGCTCTCCGACATCTTGAGGGGCGACTCTATTTCCGGTCAATATCCAGGCATTCAGAAATTGCACGGAAGACTTTGGCATAGTGGACTCGCACGTTCTGGCCGCCGTCCACGAGGTTTCGATTGTCTTCCCAGTCAGAGGCGCCACGGTTCATTCTCGGTGTGTGATGTCGGTTGGATCTTGCCATCGGTTGAACTAGGTTAGGGGCACAGGTGCAAGACCCAGCGGCGGATGGTCCGCACTTGCAACTGGTGGTCGAGGAGTATACGTTTGGCAAGAGTTGCTCGTTCGATTCGAGCCTGGGTCATTCTTCACGACAAACTTACTCTTTTTGAATTTCGGCCATCCGTCAATTTTTCCATGTTGTCGCCTGCAGTCTTCGCTCCTACCACGTTCACAATCAGAGGCGCCTCGTCGAACGCCCAGTGGGTCAGCTGTGTTTTATTGCCGTGTCAATCTAACTGCTAACTGGGGTAGAGAAAGGCCCAGCGGCGGATAATCCCGCGCTTGTACCCAATCAACCCATTTCTCATTCTACAAGAGTTGCTTGTTCGATTCGAGCCTGCGCCATGGTTTTGAGCGCGTTCATTTTTTCTTCCAGTGTTGGACTCTGTTCGTCAAAGTGACAGGAATCTGCTTATTGTACGTCCCTCTCTCGAAAGTCTCACGCGGTTGAGGTTTGGCCTCGATGTAACCGAATGACCAGTCACCAGTGGGTCAGCTGCGTTGGATGTTCG
Source organism: Mycena vitilis (assembly GCA_029203975.1). Classification (NCBI taxonomy): domain Eukaryota; kingdom Fungi; phylum Basidiomycota; class Agaricomycetes; order Agaricales; family Mycenaceae; genus Mycena; species Mycena vitilis. The sequence goes on from JARGYF010000162.1 coordinate 65,134, forward strand.
AATCGATCTGACCCGGTCAGCAGGCACAGGAGCATGGCTCAGCGCTCAGCGGCGGATGGCCCGCAGTTGCGATCGGTCCAGAGGCGCCTCGGTCAGCGGTATTGGATTGTCATTCATCTATGCATTCACAGCTGTAGGCCCCACGGCGGATGGGTCAGCGCTTGTACCCATGGCCAATAACTCATTCACCACGCATCTTACAAGCGTCGCTCGCTCGTTCAATTAGAGCCTGGGCCGTGCAAGGAAATGGTAGGTGTGTCTTTCTCAGCTACATAGCCTTTCAGCTTGGAATTTCGTACCGTTCACCCAGGCCACAGCTATCGATTTCATTCGCACAGCGCTCTAGCTATAGCGCAGTTTGGAATCTCTGGCGTCAATCTAACAAAACTGATAGGCATCCGAGCAAGACCCAGCGGATCGACCGGTCTCGCTCCCTTGCCACTTTTTAACAAGACTCAGCGCTCGTTCGATTCGTCAAGTTTTGAACGCGGTCGTTTTTTCAAGTGGTGGAATTCGTTGATGGCCAGCATCTGCTCCCTGTGAGTATCTCACCCCGGCCGACATCCAACTACGCTAACAATCGGAGAACGGTCCTGCCCGCGGGTGCAACTTGTCATTGATCACTAATTCATCGTATGTTCGTCGTCGTTTGGTTCGAGTCCACCTTTGCCTCGAGATTACCCATCCAACGAATCGTCCCCAAAGTCAGAGGCGCCACGTTCTAACTTCTATCCTCGGTGTGTGGTCTCGGTTTCGGTTTGATATTCAACTCGGTTCACAGACATACGAACGCGGGCCAGGCGGATGGTCCGGTGTAAGTTATAACGTGTCACTTATCAACACGTTCGACTAGAGCCTGGGCCTAGCCGTCTTTCTCTCGAGAATCCATTGGTGGGTTATTCGATGTTCCGTTGAAGTTGCTCCTCCTACTGACGGCCTTCAGCGGCGAGTATCGCTCGGATTGTAGCGTCACTTTTACCAGATTCACAGGGTGTAGGGCAAGGCCCATCAGCACCTGCAGCCGTAATAGTCTCGGTATGTGTTGGCAAGATTTGCTCGTTCGATCCGAGCCTGGGCCATCCCTTGTATGAGCTGAACATGCTTTTTCTCTTTCTCAAGTGGTGGAATCTGTTCCGTTGGGATGACCACAAAGTCTATCCATTGTGCGTGCCTCACGCGGTCGAATTTTGGCGTCCATCTATAAATCTAAACCAAGCTGACAGACATATGGGGCCATCTATCGCAACAGAGCCGTTTTTTCTGCAATAGCGGAGTCTGTTTCGTTCAAATGGCAGAATCCGATGGGTGCGTCTCCTCAAAGCGTTCTTGCCCGGTTGAAATTTGACATCCGGCGATTTGGTAATTCTCAGTCTTCCGCTGTTTCCTCGGCCTCACTCCAGTCTCCAGTAAGCCGCGTTCACGCTCGGTGGTACCGCGCAAGACTTGGGTCAGCTGTGTTGCATTTTTATATCAATCTAACCACCCGAACAGTGCTACGGGCAAGGCTCAGCGGCGGATGGTCCGCGCTTGCAATGTCTGAACTCTGGAACGGTATACATTCTTGCAGGAGCAGTTGCCCGTTCGACTCGAGCCTGGGCCATTCCGATTCCCCATCTCTTTTTCCCTCGCGAATGTATATCTGTGGGTTCTTCATCATTCTCTCCTCCAACTGACGGCCTTCAGTGGAGATTCGAGAAGCAACCGCACAAGTTGCATACTCGGCTCGTGATCCCGGATGGGTTTTCCCGCCAATCTAACCAGACGGCGAATATAGCGTAGAGCAAGGCCCAGCGGTGGATGGTCCGCACTTGCAACAGTTATTGATTTATTTCGCATGATCGTGGATCGCAAGATTGCTCGTTCGATTCGAGCGTCGTGCATAATGTGCGTTATCGCAAACATCTAAAGGTTTTTTTTATCAGTATTAATGCGTGAGTTCTCGAGCTCCAACCTCCAACCTTGCCCGCACGCAGTCGCCGCTCCAACGGCGCAGTCCCATCGCCACTCCATTTTTTTTTGGTACACGCTGGAAGATAAGATTCTTACTATAACGGTCGGGCATGGATTCGAGAAAGCGGCGCTGCGGATGGTTCGGCATTGTTCTCTGCACTCTTGCCCACGGTTAATCTCACGATACATCTGCAGCTCGCAAGATGCTCGTTCGACTCGAACATGAGTCTCTACACACATAATTTTACTCAGTTCGGGAATCGGTATCAATATTCCTGTGAGTCTGTCCACCTTCCGCCTCGTTCTCCCATGGATTACTTTTTCACTAGCAACAGCTCTGCCAGTACGGGTTTGAAGTTCGAATACAACAAGGTTCGCAGATCGGAGAGTATGGCCCGGCGGCGGAGGGTCCGCACCTGCAATTGATATCTTATGGGTGCATGCGGCGTCATCCAAGGCCGCGAGGGTGCTCGGCCGCATCTGGCCCGGGCTTCACATTGGTATGTAGAATGCAGTCCTCTTTCTTGACGCTAATCCCCTGCGAGTTTCTTGACCGGTGGCTGATAATTTCTGCTGTGATTAATCCACATTGGCGGTAAGCAGCGGCGCGTCTAATCCGTCCCCGCTTTCCATATTGGCGTCGATCTGAACAGATTAACTCAAAGGCAGGCGGCGGCGGATAGTGCGCGCTCGCGGGGAGCCTTGTACCGTTTGCTCGAAGTGTATCGTGCAATTGATTCCCCTTCGCAGCGAGAAGTGGAGGGGAGCCCGGTTTGTTTCCCAGGATCGTGATATCAGAGAATAGTTAGTTATAAAAGTATGTGAGAGACGTATGACGCCCGTCACCGTCGCGCAGATAGTCGCCACGGCGCCAGAACCAATCCACGAGACACGGCGCTCCCCATACAAAGGAATTAGCCCCAGAAACGACCCAAGGCGGCAGGAATCCCCAGATGAAGCAGAGGATAGGACGGCGCCTACTTACCAGTGACCAATAACCATGCCGGGCCGCAAGGGGAAGCCGCGGACCTTCGCGAGGATGATGTAGCGCGTCTCGAACGTCTGCCTTCTTTGCGCTGCTGCTGCTCTTCTTGGCGCTCATTCGCGCGTCCGAGTCGCGTGTTGTTGGTGGGTGCTGGGGTGGTGGGCTGTAGGCTGTAGCGGTGGGCCGTGTCGAGGCGGTTCTGAGTTGGTTCTGAGTCTCCGGTTGGCTTGACGAGATAAGTCTGGTGCTGAGCGCTGAGCTACAACTAGATTGACCGAGGAGGATACGCGCAGAGAGACTAGCTGGGGAGAGAAGCGGCGCTCCTGGCTGAGAGACAGACGAGAGTCGGAGAGCTTTTTTCCGGTCACGTTTGGTGACCTAATCGTTAGCTTGTTTGTCCATCTGATGCGAAGCAAATAGGTCCGTGCGCATCAATTTCTTGTCATTGACGTTCATGTCGTTTTCTCGAAGTTCTTCTGCTCTGGCTCGCGCTGAGGCAGCTAAGTATCGGCCTGAATCCGTCTGCTTCCCAACGGCTGTCATGGACCGCACACCAAACGGCAAACCTCCACAGCTCCACCAGCGTCGCGACGCTTAGGCTTATCGCCGCTACTCGCCGCTACTGTCAACTCTCAATTGCGCTCCATAACTCCGCAACACAACAAATTCAATCCTTCCTGTCCTTTTATTTTTCTGCCGTACCCGCTAGCATCGGAAATCACGGCCTAGAAATAATTTTAGTCTCTCTGCGATCCTACCTCCCGACGACAATTCATGTCTGGGCTTCTGTGAATATCCTTTCACTGTCAGATAGCAGCCCATTCCTTTGATCCAACTGGGCAGATAGTCAGACGAACAAGGCCCGGCGGCGGATGGTCCGCACTTGCAAGCCGTGACTTTGCATATCTGCGACTGCAGCAAGAGTCGCTCGGTCGATTCGAGCCTGGGCCATGGCAATTCGAAAGAGGTTGCTTTTTCTTCCAGTGGTACTACGATGGAATGACCGGAATGACCGGAATCTGTTCATTGTGCGTGCCTCATCCGGTCGGATGTTGGCGACCATCTAACTACGCTAATAGGCATACGAAAAAAGGCCCAGCGGCGGACGGTCCGCAAATCATGGTCCTCTTTCTTCACCATGAACACAGCAAGAGTTGCTCGCTCGACTCGAGCCTCGGCCACGAAGAGGACATCCATGAATCTTTTTTAATAAAAAATATGTATTCCTGTGAGTCTCTCCAGCGTTCCGCACAATCTCTGATCGAAAAGGATTGCCCTTCAAGTCAAGAGACGCTCGTTCTATCTTCGGTGTGTGGTCACCCTCAGTTTTTGTCTCAATTCAACCAAGGTGACAGATCTACGAGCAAAGTCCAGCAGCGGATGGTCCGCAATCGCAACCCGTACGCATGTTTTCGCTCCTCATCGATGCAGCAAGACTCGCTCGGTCGACTTGAGCCTGGGCCATAGGAGTCAAACGAGGCCAACTTTTTCAAGTGGTGGACTCCATTTCGTCGGAATGGCCTTTTTATTGTGCGTCCCTCACTGAGAGTTGTCGCCCGGTTGGATTTTGAGGACCATCTTATCCGTTATCCAGGTGGCAGACATGCAAACAGGGCCCAGCGGCGGACGGTCCCGCACTTGTATGCGAAAGCTCGTTGAGGTAGCATTCCACCAGAGTAGCTCGTTTGACTCGAGCTTGGGCCGTGGTAGGATCCGCGTTCCGTTTTTTTTTTGCGCGATGAGCTCTGTTTCGTTGGAATGACCGGAATCTGGTGACTGTGAGCATCTCTGAATCTCGATGTCCATCTAACCAGGCGAATAGACATCTCAGGAAGGCCCAGCGGCGGAGGGTCCGCGCTTGTCTGTGACAAGTTCGCAAGCTTCCTCGTTCGATTCGAGGCTGGCCCATTCCACAGCGCGAAGAAATGCTTCCTTTTTAGATTCCGGCAATCTGTTCATTTCTCAATCCGTGTCTGTATTTCGCCTGCAGTTTTTCACTCCATCAAACGTCCACAATCAGAGGCTCCGCATCGAAGGCCCAGTCGCTCAGCTGCTTTGGATTTTCGTATCAATCTAACCGACCTGGCAGACATGTGAACGAGGCTCAACGGTGGACGGTCCCGCACTTGTACCCAATGGCTGGTCTATCACACATTCGACAAGAGCACCTCGTTCGACTCGAGCCTGGGCCACGGCGGCTTTCATGGTTATCATTTTTTCGAGTGGGAGTGACAGCTGTACGTCCCTCCCTGATTCTCACCCCGTTGAATTTTGGTGTCCGTCTAACCAAGCTGGCAGACATACGAGCAAGGCCCAGCGGTGGACGGTCCCGCACTTGTACCCAATGGCTGACATCATTCCACAAGAGCAGCTCGTTCGACTCGGGCCAGAGCCATTGTACAATCGGAAGAGGATTCTTTTTACCTGATTGGGTGAGTTGTTCGACACGTTCCTCAACACATCCGCTGATCCACCGAACTTGCATTCGTAGTCATACCTCGAGAGCTCTGGTGGGTCTGCTCCGTTATTCTAACCAGGCGAACAAATGTACGAGCAAGGCCCTGCGGCGGATGGTCCGCACTTGCAAGTTGCAGCTGGTATAACATGCCAGCAAGAAGGAGTCGAACCGGAGCCATATAATGACTCTGAGAGAGTTGTGTTTTTCTCTCGAAAGCCTGCATCTGTGGGACCTTCACTATTCTCTCAAATTACTCCTCCAACTAACGGCCTTCAGTGGAGAAGCAACCGCATCGCACATTCGGTCCGCAATCTCGGATGGATTTTTCGCGTCAATCTTACCAGGCCCTTCACTTCCCGGAGAAAAAGGCCCAGAGGCGGATGGTCCGCATCTGCGATCGGTGACTAGCTCTTCGAGCAGAAAGATTTGCAAGCTTGCTCGTTCGATCCGAGCTTGGGCCATTCCTGCAGTATCTTTTTAGATTCCGGCAATCTGTCGTTCTCTCGATATCTCAATCCTAATCCTGGACTGTTCCTCTGCCGTCTTCACTCCCGCGTACCTGTGTTGGATCATCGTATCAATCTAGATATGCTGACGGACAGAGAAAGGCCGGCGGCTGAGGCCCCGCTCTTGCAATCGGTAATCAAGAATCGAGGGATTGGCAAGAGTTGGCAGTTGCTCGTTCATTCGAGCCTGAGTCGTGCCTCAGCGATAGTGAAGAGTCTTTTGATGGGTATCCGTCTTCATGTGAGTCCTTCAACGTTCGCCAACAATTTTTATTCGATGAATCGGATTCGCAGCGAGGAGCGGTATCATAGCCCCAGCGAAACCTCGTGCAGATTTTGGCGTCAATTTGACCAGGCTGCCCAGCATTTGAGCCAGGCCCAGAGACGGACGGTCCGCGCTTGCCCTCGATATTCAATTCGCCCCATGTCTGCAAGATTGCTCTGTTGACTCGAGCCTGGGCCATTTCAATTTTGATAGCGATGTTTTTTTTTTCTTCTTCAAGTGTTGGACTCCGTTCGCTGAAGTGACAGGGATCTGTTTATTGTACGTTCCTCTCCGACAGCCTCATTCGGTTGAGCTTTGGCCTCGATGTAACTGAATGACCAGTCACCGGTGGGTCAGCTGCGTTGAATTTTCGTATCGAATTAACCCGGTTAGCAGGCACAGGAGCAAGGCTCGGCGGTGGATGGCCCGCACTTGCGATTGATGACTCGTTCTTCCGGAAGAAATATTTGTAAGCTTGCTCGTTTTGGGCCATAGGCGGCGATGTCCATTTTTTTTTCACTCGAGGATCTGAATCTCTGGGTTCTTCACCGTATCCCCTCATTTGCCGCTCAAATCAGATCCCCTGCTTAGCCACCCTAACCCCAACCCCCTAACTGATCACCTACCGGCTGCGCATCCTACTACCAAGTCCTAGATTTGAGGGTGCTACAATAAGCTGCACGCGCCATTTGTTTCTCTGCGAATCATACCGTGATAACTTGCGTTGCTTCTCGCGAGTGGGACAACTTCTGATGTATATTGAACGATTCAAGGGCAGGGAGAAGGTCCTGAGGACAATACCGGGGAGACGAGAGACGAGAACAAAGGTAGAAATACAGCGGAGGGGAGATTAAGTGAATTGAGCGGGAGAAAAGGTAGAGTCACGGACAACGGACGGCAAAAAAGAGAGAGGGCGGGATAGCAATGCGTGGCATATAGCAAAGGTTAGGACGAGAGCAATACCTGAGCAAATGGATCGATCCAGAGATACTCCGGGGCCCCAGAAATCGCGGATAATCGGACAACCACGGTTGGTAAGTTTCGGACCTTCGCAAGACGACATCGCGGGTTTCGAATATCCGAACGTCGGATTTCTTCGCGCTGTTGCTACTCTTCTTCGGCCTCCGTGTCGCATCGTGGGTCGTTGGTATCTCCGACTCGGGTGGCAAGCAGCGGTGGGGCGGCTGGGTGCCTGTCGAGGCGATTCCGGGTTAGCGCTTGGTCTAGTAGGTCTGTAGCGCTGGGTTTGACGAGCCTAGTTTGTTGCTGAGCAAGATCAACCTCAGAGAGAGAGAGCTATCTGGGTTAGAGTCTAATAGAGAAGCGGCGCTCTGGCTGAAAGACAGACGAGGTCGGACAAAGGTGAGAGATCGGCTTTTTCCGGTCACGTTTGTCCATCTGATGCGAAGCAAATAAGGTCCGCGCGCATCAACTCTTCTTGCCTCCGACGGTCATGTCGTTTTTCGTCGTTATCTTTTCTGGGGCTCAGGCAACTTGCGTCTCCGGCCCCCTTCGCAACGATCGTCCTGCACCGCAGTACCAAACGAGAACACCAATTTGTGAAGCGACAGAAACTCGGTCATCCTCCGACTCGCGCTTATCGCCGTAGTACTGCCCACTGTTGGCCCACTGTCAACTGTGAATTGCGCCTCCTAACTCCACGGCACAACAAATTCAATCCTCCCTGTCCTCCCTTCCCCAAATCTTTCACTCCTTTCCCCCATGGCTCTTGCAAGGCTCCAAACCTCGAAAGCAACTAGCAGCGCCTCGTCGGTAGGAAAATTCTGGCAGGGTGATTTTCTGCGTCTTTGCGGATGCAACAAGAGTTGCTCGTTCGATTCGAGCTTAGGCCATAGGAGGATTACCGAGATGCTTCTTCTTTTTCTTCTTCAAGTGCTGGAAGGCGTTTTGTTCAAGTGACGGAAACAGTGTACGTCTCTCTCCGAAAGTCTCACGCAATTGCATGGTGGCGTCCGTCTAACTATGTACGCTGACAGACATACGCTTATGGCCCAGCAGCGGACGGTCCGAACGTGCTTTCTCTCATCATAGATGCAGCAAGAGTGGTTCTTTCGACTCGAGCCTAGGCCATAGTTTTGAGCTGATTGATCTTTTTGCAAAGGAATAATCGGAATCTGCTTAATCAATGTACGTCCCTCGCTGACTTCTCACCCGGCTGAATTTTGACGTACATTGAACCAAAGGAATAGACATCTGAGGAAGACCCAGCGGCGGACGCTTGTACCCAATGGCTGGTCTATCACACACTCTACAAGAGCAGCTCGTTCGACTCGAGCCTGGGCCATGGGGGTACTGAAGATATTTTTTTGGACAATGTGGGATCTGTCTCGCTGCCGCATCTTTACTGTACATCCCTCCCTGATTCTCACCGGGTTGAATCGTAACGTCCATCTAATCCATTATCCAGGTGACAGACATGCAAATAAGGCCCAGGAGCGGACGGTCCGCGCTTGCCATCCTTTCAAGTCATATTTGATGTGATATGTTCGCAAGATCGCTCATTCGACTCGAGCCTGGGCCCTACCATCGAGAGCTATTTCCTCTTTTTAAAGTCCCGCAATCCCTTTCTCGGTTCTACACTGTTTCCCCCAAGGTTCCAACCACAGTAAACCGTGTTCACAATCAGAGACCAGCATCGACTCGGTCGAGTGGGTCAGCTTTGTTGGATTTTCCTATCGATCCCACCGGGTTCCCAAGTTGAAGAATACGGCCCAGCGGCGAAAGGTCTCGCGCTTGTACCCAGTGCTGATCTACTACGCATTCTACCAGAATCGCTCGTTCAACTGGAGCCTGGGCCATTGTTAGAGATCGACATCTTTTTCTCATTCGTGAATCCGCATCCGTGCGTTATTCAATGTTCCTCCGAAATTGCACCTCAACTAACGGCCTTCAGCGAAAAAAATCAAGCAGCCGCGTCGCAGATTCGGTTCGCAATCTCAGATGGATTTTGCTCTGATCTAACGATGTCTGAGGATGGCCCAGTGACGGATGGTCCGCGCTTGCAGCCGGTAATAATCTCATGCATGATGTACCAGCAAGACTTGCTCGTTCGATTCGAGCCTGAGCCCTAGGTGGATTCGTGCATTCTTTCACAAGATCGGATTTAGGGGTGAGTTGTTCAACCTGCCCCACTGAATTCGCATTTGCAGTAATATCCTCAGAGATCTATGTGGTCAGCGTTTGATTTTGGCGTCGGTTTGATCAAGCTGGCAGGCACACGAGCAGCGGATGGTCGGCACTTGCGTCGCTTGAGCTGAGACTCATGGAGTAACAGGAATCTGCTTATTGATTGTTCTGCGTCCCTCCTGATTCTCACCCGGTTGAATTTTGGTGTCCATCTAACCAAGCTAACAGACATACGAGCAAGGCCTGGCGGCGAACAGTCCGCACTTGCAAACCATACTCCTCCTTGCTACTTCATAGATACAGCAAGAGCTGCTCGTTCGACTCGAGCCTGGGCCATCGAATCTAACGATGCGAACTTTTTCAAGTGTTAGACTCTGTGTTGTAGAATGGCCGGACTCTGCTTATTGTGCGTCCCTCACTGAGCGTTTTCAGCGGATCGAATTCTAACGTCCACAACGGTGACTCGTTCTACTCAAGCCTGGGCTCTATCGAGTTATGGCGATGGATCTTTTTGAGACCGGGTATCCCCTTCCCTGTGAGTCCTTTACCGTTCCCCGCAATTTGTTCCCCCATAAATACTTTTCTCTGAAGTAATGCCTCATCTTAGCCTCCGGTTGCGATCCTAGTTGGATCCCGGTCTCAACCTAACCAGGCTGACAACCTTACGAGGACGGCCCTGCGGTGGCCGGACCCGCACTTGCGATCGATACCTCGTTCTTCCAGCAGAAATATTTGCAAGAGTGCTCGTCCGACCGGAGGCTGGGACGTTCGTAACATGGCGTGGCTGTTTTTCAAACTCGGGAATCCGTTTCGGTGAGAGTCCTCCAAAGTTCCCCCAAGATCATTGTTCACAAGGTCAGAGGGCGTTCTGTCCTCGGTTGCGGTCTTGATTGCATTGCAGTGCGCAAAATTGCTCGTTCGACTCGAGCCCGGGCCATAGTAGGCGATACGTGCGTACTTCTTGCAAATCTGGGAATCGCTATTGGTTGGTTAGCTCCGCGACGCGTTCCTCACCATAATCGCCGCACCCCTGAAGCCGCATTTGCAGTGATATCTTGACGACTCGGATATCCTCAGAGATCTACTTGGTCAGCGTTGAATTTTGGCATCGAGCTACGCAGGCCGGCAGACATGTGTGCAAGGCCCGGCGGCGGATGGTCCGCACTTGCAATCGCTAAAGCGAGATTCATGCTTTGGCACGAGTTGCTCGTTCATGCTTGCAAGTCGAGCCGGGATATGTGTTGACAAACATGTTTTCAGGGACAAACATTGCGTTCACTTATAGTTCTGGTTTTACTCATTTCGTATCCGTGGCACCAACACAGCGGTCTAGCCCAGTTTGTGATCTTTGGCGTAAATCCAACCAAGCTGATGGACATCCGAGCGAGGCCCAGCGGCGGATGGTCCGTACTTGCGACCGGTATCGGTCAAGTTTCCACCTGGTGTTAGCAAGAAGCGCTCGTTCGATATAGATGGGGTACTCGGGTTTTTTCGGTTTGTTTCTCCACCGCATCTGTGGGTCCCTCACTATACCCCAGCCTTTGCCTTTCCAATGTATTCCCCTGCACAGTCCCATTGTAATATGTCTTTCTCCAACTTGAATGCGGGAATCTCGATGCGTCTTGTTGCAGTTGACCGTGAACTTGGCCTCAGTTATTGTAGTGTACATTATTGTGCGCACACCTAGCAAGAACCAAAGAGGGACTGATACATCTCTTCCGACTTCGCCGAACAGAATTTCCGGGCTACGGCAAATGCCGTGGACAGGTTGTGGACAGAAAGCGTGACGATAACGTCACGACCCTTCTCTCTTTCTCCCACCATGTCGTTTTCCGACTCGCTCATTCTTTCACCGACCCAACAATGGAAATTCCCGCCCAGCTTCGTGTAGACAGCTGGCTCAAAAAGTTACCTCTGGCTCGGACCGGGACCCGCGTCGATCTGGGTCCCACTAATTCCAGACTTATTTACATCCGCCTGTATCCGCTGCGCGACTGAATGGGCGGAAGCTGATCATTGTCTCAAGAGTCTCAGGAGTATTATCAAGAACTCCTATGGTCTCCTAAGCTGGGGCATATTTATGGGACCCCCTGGCTCTGTATACGCTAACACTTTGTTCTTCGCCCCACGACGTCGACCGTCGCCTTTCCATTCGCCTTCATCTCCCTGCCTCATAAACTCCTCAACTTTCTTATCACCCTTTGCCCACTCTACCTGCACCCTATGTCCACCACCCCTTCCGTCCCGGATTTCATCGGCCACTTCGTTGACGAGGGTCGCCTTCAGCTTACCGCGGTGCTGGGTGCCGGCAATTATGGAACTGTTTATAAAGCTCTAGACCTCACCTCTCCGCCCGCTTCTCCCATCCACCTGGCTGTAAAATGCCTCGGTCCCGTCGCCGACAAATCGACTCGGGGGTCCAGATACGACGAGCGTGAAATCCGCCTCCACCAGCGGTGCAGCTCCCACCCCAACGTCGCTACCCTCCACCGGCGGTTCTGTCACGAGGGCTTCCTTTTTATTGTGCTCGAGCTATCTGCTGGCGGCAACCTCTTCGACGCCGTCGACGCCGGTGCTTTCTGGAGCAGCGAAGCCACCCTTCGCGAGGTGTTCCTGCAGATCGTCGACGCGGTGCGCTTTTGCCACTCGCTCGGGGTGTACCACCGTGACCTCAAGCCCGAGAACATCTTGTGCGGCCTGAACGGCGCAGACGTGCGCATCGCCGACTTTGGGCTCGCGACCGACTCCTATTTGCCGGCCTCCTCCGCGGGCGGCAGTCCGTCTTATATGTCTCCCGGTGCGTTTCACTCGTCCACATGCCACATTTGTTCTCATTTCTATCCACTGACAGAGTCTCTCACCCTCGGTTCCGACACTAAGACGTACCTGCCGCGGCAGAGCGACGTCTGGGCGCTCGGCGTTATTCTCTTGAATATGATGTCTGGTCTCTACCCGTGGCGACGCGCCCACGACTCTGATGCCGGCTTCGATGCGTTCCTCACCGACGCTAGCTACCTGAAGGGAATGTTCCCAATCTCGGACCCTCTCAACGACTTGCTCGAGCGCTGCTTCCGCCCCGTCCCCCATACGCGCCCTACCCTCCTCCAGCTACGCACCGAGATTGCTGCCATGGATTCTCTTTTTGCTACTCAGGACAAGCAGCCGTCGGTCCCGCCCCCTGCCCTACTGCGCCCCGTTTGTCTCTCAGCGCCGCCGTCGAATTTGAGTGTCGGGTCTGCCTTGTTTACGGCGTCGCCGCCCGCGTCCACCAAGGCTACTTCCCGGCCGACCTCCCTCCTCGCGCCGGTCAAATTTGCTTCGTTTGACTCCAGCGTTCTGCGCCCCACGCGCAGCTTGCTTGCTCATACCCCTAGTACCCCATCGCGCGCGTACCCGACTGCTGCCCCCGCTCTGCCCACGTCCCCGGCATCGGCCCGGAAATCCATACTCAAGCGCGCTGTGAAACTGTTCAAAAAATTGAAGCGCACTGTGATGTGAGTGGTCTTTACCTTCCTTTTGTGCGCCACCCGTGCTTATCACCTCCCAGGATGAAGAAAAATCCCCTCCCGTGCCATGAGTTTGCCTCATGTCCCTAGAGCGAAGGCACTCGATTCTAAGGTATATATATCCGCTCCGATTCTTAGGATCCTAATCTCAACGCGTCTTGAGATTAGACTACGAAACCCAAAAACAGTACGCCACGTCCTCACCAACGATGCTGCCAACCGAGGTGCGCATCTGTATTCTCCCTCTTCTTACCTCGTCTAACCTCTCTTCTTTCCAGAGCAAGTTCACGATATAAACGCCGAAAATCACAAAAACAGCATATACGACCGAAAATCGGCAGCGCCGCAGAAAATACGACGTGCGTGTCTTCCTTATCCTCAGAAGTTAAAAGCTGACTTCCATGCGGCTTTCTAGTTATACCGGCGTTGAAAACCAAAAACGACGCGAGAAACGGCTGAGCCCAGAAAATATCAGGTATGCAATGTCCTCCACCTGCGCGTCACGGGCTCTAGACTGACTGTCTTGCGACGTTAGTTCCACCGACGTTGAAACCCCTCAAAAACCGAATAATTAGAAATCTCGCGCGGCTGAGCTGGAATCGATGGGCGAAACAAAAATAACCAGAGCGATACGTAGTCGGCACACTGTATTCTGAAATGGCAATGTTGTTAAGTTGTTGAAGCATCAGGGCACTCAGCAAATTCCCAGATCCACATACATGGGGCAGCGCGCTGAAGATGCGGGGGATGAAATACTCTTGTTGTTTCAGGTTGGGAGGACGTGTAAGTTCAGACTCGCTCCCAGGTATTTGCACGCCCGTATACGAGCCAAGGTATTTAGGGTGCGCGAATACCGCCGTGTGAATACTCTGTATGTGCATATTTGTATAGTCGCGTGATCGCGGAGCAACGTGTTGCTCCCAACGGTCATGCTCCAATCCGCGCTGCCGTTCTTTCCAGCAGAACTCGAGAGAGAGATATTTGAAACAGCGGCGATGTATCACGGGGATATCCCTACACTTCTACGCGTCGCGCGTCGGGTTTTTGTCTGGTTAGTTTCCCTTCCGCTGCGGCGCAGGCGCTCGATCTTTGCTGCTTCAGTTGCTGAATTTTGACGGCAGGATTGAGCCTCTTCTGTACAGAGTCGTTCGAGTATGGGACAGAAACTCGTTGCATGCTCTTTCTCGAGCCATTGAATCGAAACCGACAGATTTCTTCAAGAAATGTGTTCGCCATCTATCTTTGGAGTTGGGCCTGCCGATGGGAGGAGATGCGGTGCGGATTCTTGGGGTCTGTACCGGTATTGTGGATCTGGCGCTCGATGAGCATATGGCATCGCCTAAACTGCTCCCCGTCATGGCCACCATGTCCCTGCAGATGCTATCAGTGCACCTCGATTTCTTGTTTGGGGGCGCAATCGAGCTAGCGCATCCAGCATTCACCTATTTGACGCACCTCGACGTGATGGACTTCGGTGATAGTGCCGCTGAAACCCTAATTCTTGCCCAACTCCCTGCTTTGCACGCCCTTACTCACCTCGCACTCGATCACGATGTCCGGCCGAATGCGATGCAGGCTTTGCTGGAGCAATGCCCTTACCTCGAGCTCGGGCTTTCGCTTTGGATGGCAAGCGAACAGGACGATTACCGGTCCGCACAGCACCCGCATATATACGACGTTCGTTTCGTGATAGGATACTGCTCTGGGGATTACTACTGGGCTAGTTGGGAAGCAAGCGCTCTCGGTCGGCCCAACCTCTGGTCGCTGGGCGACGATTTTGTGGCGCGTAAACGCCGGGGAGAAATCGAAGGTGGGGTTTTGTCCTCACCAGACTCCTTACCCAGCTGATTCGGAACCAGCTACATGTTATTGGCTACCCACTGGATTCTAGCTTCCATGTGATACAAGTATCACTTTAAACCTCTCCGCCTCGTCGATGCCCGCAACAGCCGTGGCATTGCAGCGGCTCGGTGTTTCATGCTATGCAACCTGAAAATCAATCGTCAATCTGCGAAGGACGGTCTGCCTAGCACGAATCATCGAACTAGCTTGGATCCTCATCGCCGTTTCATGCAGATTACGTCCGTCCATCGTGCGTATGTGAATACAGTTGAACAGCGACATGACGAGTTCCAGTCCTGTAATCACTTCAAGGCCACAGCGAAGAAGGGGCTTGCGCAAGAGGAAGACTTGGACTCGACTGCCGCATGCATCTTCTAAGATCTTTCAACTTCTTGTTCCCATATTTCGGCTGAGCCATGGTTCTTGCGTGGTTCTGCAAGCACCTGCGGAGTACCCTGAAGGTTTCACGTTGTTGGGCAACGGTGCAAGGTTTGCAGTGCTACGGCGTAACGTGTTGTCCACTCTGCGACGCAAGAACGATACAGCAACGATCGAACCACATTGCGGCTTGTGGGCGAAGAAAAATTCGAACGTTGGAGCATATGATGCATTCACAGCCCGCTCATCTTAAAAGAAAGTGGTAGACAACACCTGGTGTCGGTCCCTCCGCAACCCATTCTACGCCGTCCGCGCAAACGGATACACCCCCGGCCCTCGCTCCGCCATATCCCTCCCTCTCCCCTTGGCGTTCGCGTTGGCGTTCGCATGCCTCCGCCCACCCACATCCTCGCCATCACTCTCCACATCCGAGTCCACCGGCGGCCGCGCGAAAACAGGCGGCGGCAGGCTCTTGACCATGCGCCCGCGGTTGAACGTCGTGCGTTCGACGCGCCGCGCCTTGTTTCGTCGGCGGACGAGGTAGAAGGCCGAGGCGGCGAGGAGGCACAGGAGGAGGGCGCCCCCGCCGGCGGCTAAGCCCATTATTAGAGGTGTCATCGGAGCCTTGTTGGACGATGATGTAGAGGCGGAAGCGGCGCTCGAGGCGGGGAGCGAGACGCTAGGCGAAGGTTATTGGGTACAAAAAAGAAACAGGGTAGATGGTGCGTACATTGAAGCTGTAGCAGCCGGTGACAAACTGCATGGATGAAATGGGATATTGGTGCGCGGGCTGGTACATAAAGACGCACCTCGGTACAGCGCTGCCAGACGGGTCGGGCGGTGCTCCAGGATCATCGGTGTCGTCGGAGCCGTCGACGTTGCCGGAACTATCAAGGTAAGTATTCAGCGACGTTGAACTCTTCTAGATTTTGCAGGTACCGACCTCGCACCGGCGGCGGCGAAGTTGTTGGGCGTGACATTGAACGTCTCGCTCATCGCGTAAGTCTGGCTGTGATCTGCCCTGTGGAGTACTCCTCAGCCGCCATATTCGAGGAACCCAAGGACAGCTTCATACGGATTAACCGCCCACATCCGGAACGTGCTGAAAACATAATGAGCACTGAATACCTGTGGCAAGTTTAACGCAACGCACCCGACATCGGGGAATCTCATGGACGTCCTCGTTTTATGGGACGAATCCGAGGCACTCGACAGCTTGCCTTGGATCTTGTTCCCGCCAATCAGATTTTCGAGCAGAAAAAGGACCGATGTGGGATCCGAGTCATCCTGACGCGACCAGGACACGGGAACATCCTGGTTCGCCACCGCCATTCCCTGGGGCGGCGTGTGGATCTTGAGGCCGAAAACTGTCCCGCACAGCGACAATATGGCTAAGACACTAAGCGCGAAAAAGCACACAGGAGTCAGTCTCTAGTCCAGGGTTGAGTTGGGGCGGCGCACTAGAGAACATATAACATTCCAGCCCGGCTGAAAAAATAAGAAAAAAGAAGAGAAAAAAGGGAGACCGCGAAGGAAAGAAATGAAGGTCTTGGTGGGCAGAGGCAAAGCTGGGACCGCCTTCATCGTGTACCCAAGAGAACGGTAGTCTGTTTGATAGTTGATTGTTTCCAAGGTTACGTGATCAAGTGGCGGTACCTAACTTCACAAAACACTTGGCGTTTTGCAAATCCCGCCTTGCTTTCTTCCTCCTCGTGCCTGGGTTTAGTCTGAGTCTTCCGGTTGGGATTGGGCAAAACCGCGGTACGGTACCGGTGTCTGGGACCAACTTGATCCAACGTGAACGCGCCACATTGCCAACCGCGCGATTGGTTTCCGCCATGCCACGGGCCCATGCCCACGCATTGGCACGCGCATGTAGATCTTCCAAGTCTCCCAGAACACTGTGACTTTGTGCAGCGAATCCGCTACTCTGGACCTGGGCCTGAATTCCTTCCGCCGAAAAGCTAACATTCCAATAGTCGCTCAACGAAAACCGGCTTATTTCGCTCTCTCTCTAGTTGTATCCTATAATCGCGGGGTCTCGAGACGAATAACCGTCAACTCAGCTTCATATAATCGCCGCCACTCGCCGCTTTTTGCCAGTTTTGCCGCCACGCAACCGCCACGGGGCGAGCCGCGACGCGGATCTTTTTCTCACACGCATCGGCAGCTTCTGTCACTTCGCTTACCAGGCACCGCGATTTCTGTAGATCAAACACGCCAACTTGATATGTGAGCTTGCCTCTGCGCTGGAGCCGCCCGTATCTGGAGAGTTTCGACCTTGCTGTCCGCCCGGAGGAGGATCTATCAGTACACTAATTTTCTGTATTCCAAAGCAAGATGCGCACTCGCTCTAAATTCAGGTCTCTGTGCTGGCAAGGGTTCAACGGTTCAACTCTGTACCTATCGAGCGTCACGCCCACAGGTCAGATTTCTAATCATTTCTACCGTTGCGACTTGCTTCGATTTACCCGCGGTCACCGTGGAATATCCGCTCTCGCTCGTCTTCATGTTGGTTTCCGACTTTCCTAGCCCAGCAAACTCGTCAAGACGTCGGCGCAGCTCGCTCCTTGTGGGAATTCCCTATCACCGTGTGCGCCTCACGTTTTTAGGGAGGCTTTGCGCACCGGGAAGGTCGACATTAATATTCGCCGTAGCTTCCATTTTCCCCACGTGGAATCCGCCTACCCAAATTCCGATTGGTGAGCAGCCCGGCGGCATCTTATTACCACCACTTACGGCCCGCGCTTCCCATGCCCATGTACAATAACCTCGCTAAGCACTTTTGTCTTTCCTCCGCAGCAAGGAGTCTGTCTGTTCGCGAATAGGTGTCTGTCCTCGGACAGGGCCAGTCCTCGAATAGTTGGCGTGAATAGCCGCCGTGGCGCCTGCGGGACGACGATACTTATTCTGTCTTTCCCTGGCCTGGCTGCTCCGTGCCACCACCACCCCGGACTACGAGCAGTCCAGACTTCCTGACGCTTACCGTTATGGCGATTCTGGCTCTTCAGACGACCTCCATGACAGCGACGCCTACGCCCACGACGACAGCGATCGGGACTTTGACGAGCGCCATAGGTTCTCCGAGCGCAAGCTGCCTGAGCACCGGTGCACTCTGCGGCCCTCCCACTTCGCCTGGGACGCTCTATCGTGCGTCTGTAGAATCCTTACTGTCGACTTATCGCTGACATTATCTCTTCGCGTTGATCAGTATTCACATTCCTCGCAACGCTTCTCCTGCTGACCACCGTCGCGGGCGGAATCACCGCGCGCTCCGTTTACCTCCGCCGCCGGGAGCGCCGCCTCATTGCTGCTGGCATCCTACCCCCGCGGGCGCCGCGAACTCTCAATTCCACAGCAACCGAAAAAGATTCTGCGGTGGTGAAGAAGAAGCCGAAAATGTATGAGGTGTGTTTTGGCTCGAATGAAATCAAGGGTGCGGGTGAAGTGGGCTGGGAGGGAATCGTGGTACGTTTGTTGATTTTGAACAGAATAACACTATTAATCGAGTTCACTTGCAGCCATTATCAGCCTCCTACGCGGCTCCCGCGAAGGTTGAAATACAACCCTCCCTGCCTGAGCCTGCGCAGGAAATCGCTCCCGCCTTTATCGAACCAGTGTTTGGACTGCGCGCATTTTTAAACTCGCGCCGCAGACATGTTCTGCGCTCGAACAACGCCCTCTCAAATCCCATGCCCAATCCCAATTTGATTGACGGTACCAATACCGATCCCGTCCAGGGTCCCCCTGCCCCTGCGCCATCTTCGCTGCCGGTAATCTCTGATCCTCTTTTCTCGTTCAAGACACTGATAAATCGATTGGTATGCTGTAAAGGAGCCCCTCCGTGCCGAGGTGGCGTGTGTAATCGCCATGCCCGCTCCTCCCGCATATTCCCGTTCCCCTTCTCGGAATTCAACATCTGGCGACGTCGACGCCGACGCCGAGCGCCAACTCCCGATGTTCGAAATCGGCGTTGCAGCGGTTGACGTGACACGGACCAACGAGCCTGTTGAAGACGATGGGGAGGAGAAGAGCGGGACTGAAAGTGAACTTGACAAAGGGCAGGAGGTGGGGGTGCGGGAGGTTGTGTAATGATAGCGGACAATAGGTCGATGTTTTGAGAATCAAACCGGAGAACTTTCTTAGACTAGTGAAGGAGAATGTAGCTTTGTTCTGAAAAGCGAATGGGCAAGCGTAAGTTACTGCCAAAGTACTACTCCAAAGACGCAGCGCGTATGGGCAATCGGTGTTCGCGGACACTGAACCCTCCAGCTGCCTCGGTACATATATCTCCGCGTCCTCGCGAAACAAAATTCCGCCTGTTTCAGTCGAGTAATGGTAGCCAGTAGCAACTAGCTGCTCAAGTCAACGCGGAGCTGGGTTACGAGAAGAAACGTACCGTCAATCTCTCCTCTGCGTTTTCGCGCGACAAATCCATCACCTAACGACCAGAGACACGGGAGTTCCCTTGCGCTCGCCTCCCAATTGGCCCAGTACTCTTTATTGCAACATCCAATGACGAGACGTACGTCGTAAATATGCGGGATTTGCATAGTTTGGTAAAAGTCTACTTCACTGGACACATAGAGTAGAAGCACGAGCTGGATTCGAGGGAATCTCTCTAGCAAAGCCTGTGCCGAATGCATTGGCACATCCCGGTTGATTGCCAAGTGAGTTAAGGCGGGCAATGCACGAAGATGCGACAGAATTTGCGGCTCCCACTCGTAGTCACCGAGGTCCATCATGTCGAGGTGTGTCAGGGAACTGAACATAGGGTGCGCTAGATCAACTGCCCCACCGAACAAAGCACCGAGGTCTGCCGATAGACGCTGCAGGGGCATATTCGCGAGGAACGGAAGCAGGTCGGGAGACGTCACAAGGCTACCGAGCCCCAGATCCACGACTCCAGTACAGACCTCCAGAATCCGTACCGCGTCGGGCGTCGGCATGCACTCTAGACATAGATGGCGGACGGATTTGTGGAAGAAATTTGCTGGCTTCGAGCCAACAGCTTTCAGGAAGGGATAGAGCGAGGATTCCTTTAGCTCCGAAACTCGAACGACTCTGTGCAGAAGAGGTTCGATCCTGCGGGCCAAGTCCAGTCATGTACGAGGAATCTTCTGACGAATGGAAAACGCACCAGATAAGAACCCGGCGAGCGACGTGCAGAAGGTTAAGCAATTCGCCGGGATGACGCTGTGCCGCTGTTTCGAATATCTCTCGCTCCAGTTCTGCTGGGAAGCACGGACCTCGTGGAAGTTCGAGCATGGTGGCTGGGAGCAAGGCGCAATGATCACGAGATAGTATAAATATGCGCACATATAGTACACCAGTGTTCCCACGACCTCTGCTTGAAGGAAGTGAACTTGTTTTCATCTCGAGATAGAGATGGGAATTGGGAAGCTCTCGTTCACAGACCAACATCGCCACAGATTCGAGTTGGATTCCAGTCCTATTGCGAAGATCTAGACACGCCGATATGGAGTCAAGGATTAATTTTGCATGTGTACTTCGGGCTGTGATAGACAAATAGACTGTAACGACAGCCTACGGAGATTCACCTCGAACGTTTTGAAGTGTAAGGTCCAGGGGGTCGCTCAACCTGCGTGTCACCATTCAAATTCCTTGAGGCCTAGTCAGTGCAAGTATGTATGCGGGTCAGACCGTAGGCTCACCATGCGTAAAGACCCGCGACGTATGTAGCAAAGACACCTGCACGATGCCACGTTCATCAAACTCCGGCACTCGCGCACGGATTGCGCCTTCTGTGTCCTCCGTAGACATGGCGGCAAAGGAGTGAACCATAAAATGCAGGCGGCGCAGCGTTGCGAACTGAGGGTACGTATCAAGTGCGCTGGTGAGGTGCGCCCAGTCGAGGTTGACGAGAAGCTCGGGAACATCTATGGAGAGGACGATGGTGAGCGTGTCGATAGAGGAGGAGTGCGCTGCGGCTAGGATTCCCCACGGCGCGTGCAGCGAAGGCGCGCGCTGGAACCGGCGTAGGCTGATATGGATGGTGAGGAAGCGCAAATTCACATTCCTCGACAGGTCCAGGCGGGCCCTGATATCGTCTGCGCACAGTGTATCAGTGGGATAAGCGGAATGAATAGAAAGGAGCGTAAACGTACCGGCGGTGACATGGTACATCACCCCCAAATCAAGATCCTGCAACGCAGGACCCAGTGCGCGCAGAAGACCGGCGACGGAGGCAAGACTTTCCACATCGACGATCCCAATTTCCAAGGCCCTGATACTGGGTGCTCCATCCCTTGCGTGAATCCATTGAGCAATTTGATTGAATCGACCCCGCGTAGTGCCGTCCAAGCGCAAGCGAATGTGCGAGATGGAACGCGGGATGTCCGGGTACTGCAATGGCGATTCGTATAGTGAGAAAAAAGGGCTCATCGACAGTTTTTGGATGCATGGAAAATGGGAGACCAGAGCGGCCATCTGGTACGGAGTGTCGAAAGCGACGAGTCGAAGGTCGAGTTCCCTGATGTAGGGAGATAGCTGGACCAGAGCAAGCGTTGTAGTCTGAGTGACGTCTGACCAATGAATGCCGTCCAAGCGAAGAACATTCAGATTCGATAATCCTGGCGGAGCATCTTCCGATGCCGTGGAACCACGCAGTTCGTGAATGAGCCTGTTAAACGATGCGCTGTGTTCGATGGTGTAGTTAGAAACCGAAATGGTGAGCGATTTCACAGAGGCTGTAAAGGTGACGAGAGGCGACCCCAGAAGCAGGAGAAAGGCTTCCCAGTTGCGGTTACGCAGCACCACCGAGTCAAATAGATGATGACGGCTCGAACGCAGCCATGATTTGCTGACCAGACCACAGTTGGCTAACGACCCCTTCTCTCGATGCATGTGGTCGATAACGAGGTCATGAAGCTCCGGAGGGAAGTCAGGCGAAGACGATGTCATGCTATACAAATTAGAACTCGGTGAGCTGACGGTTAAAAAGTGTGAAGAGGGAAAATACCTCCGGTTATGATTGGGGGCTTGTCGCTCAATCTGATACAAATCCCGCGAGCTTTTATGCGACGCCTAGGAGCTTGGCAGCACTGCGCTGTCCAATATAACAAGAAATTGACAGACTGCGCCGTGCGGAGCGGAGTTCAAGCTGCGATCGCGTTGCGTGAGTAAAGGCGAGGACTGAAGATGCGAGAGTCGCGCAGGGCTTACAGACCGCGAGAATTGCAAGGCTGGAGAGAATTTTGAGAGAATCGAGATGAGAGTCAAGAGCAGGATTGCAAGGCTGTGCTGCATCGTGATGCGGATCACCGGCACATACTAGTAGCCCAAACAACCCAAACAAGACCAATGTGATTTACTTTCATGAGTTGGCACCACGCTAAGACTTCAGCCATGATCACATCTGCAGGGAACCCAACAAGCCAGAAAAGATCAGGAAAAGAGGCATTTTCCCGCTGTTGGAACTTGGAGTCAGTGGGCCAAGTTCGAGCAAAGTTCGATCGGAGGCTGTTCCACAAGTTCCAACCGAGTCTGAACACTCGCGAACAGTTAGTGCTAAGAAGTGGCACAGATCCCACGTATTTCTTTAACGTATTTCTTCAACAAAACGTTCGAGGAGACGTCGAGCGAGCTCAGCGGCTCGGAATTATTCCCTCAGCAAGTTGTGTGAGGAGAGTTGAAAGACGGCTTTCATGAGATTTAGAAGCGACTCAAGAGTCAGTGATCGTCGTTCAAGAGCGCATGTATTGGGTTTCAAGTATGATATTGTAAAAGAGACATCAGAGGAACAACGGCAATGAACATCGTCCAACTAAGAGGATTCGAAGGGAAAAAATATGCGCGTAGTAAATGGGGACCCTGCATGCTATGTCTAGTTCAGCTTGAAGGTTGCGGAGAACTAGGTATATCAACGAACGTGCATCAATAAGAGATTGAAGGAACGGGCAGGGATGGCTTACGCGGGCAGTGATGGCTCACGAGGACAGTGATGGCAAAGTTGAAAATGTCGGCCGCGTCGTCATGGGATTCAACCCAGGCAAGGAACCATATCACAACATCAGGCTGAACCAGGGCAACAACACGCCTACGGAGAATCAGAGCTGCAGAAATTTCCTCGTGGTTTATGGATCGCGAAGGCGACCCAGGTCCACGAGAAAAAGAACGCGCTGAGATCCTCCGTGGTAGTAGTTGTGGCCGTGTGTCAGCCTGCTGTTGCGATAAGATGCCTTGCTTGGGACGAACACCATGCGCGAGAAATTGATCATGGTCTGATACAAGGTCGAATTCAACCTTGACGAAAATAATTGAGATGAAGATGTTGAGGTTCATGAAAGAGGGCCTCACTTTGTAGTTGAACTATGCTGTTCATAACCTATGGGCAGGGCGTTATAAGTCAAACGGACGAGGTAGCTGCCGCTGAGGAACGAAAGTAAGAAAGAAAGAGAAATGGTCGAGGTGTGTGGGACCACAGCAAAAGAAAAGAAAAGAAAGTGGAGAGTCCAGAGTAGGTAGAATGAAGTGGGACAGACAGACGGGAGAGGTCCGAGTGGGTGGAAGATGAACGCGAACGGATGGGAGAAGGTGCGAATGCCCAAAACGACAGAACAGACGTACGAGACTTTACAAGCCACTGACGGTACCAACTTCTCTTCGTGGGCAGGCGAACGTCTACGACGCAGCTGCAATCAGGATCGCGACGCTGGGTAACAAGCGAGTCCTACCGCAGAGGGGTGAATTGAGGTCGATCTTGGGCACATGCGTCCAGCGATTGCCATGAGTAGCGACGGTGAAAGAAAATTAGAAAAAGGAAGTGCTACATGAGAGTAGAGGACAAGACAAGTGGGGTGGGAATCGCCTTGAGTTGGGTCTATAAAGCGCTGCGGACGGGCTGTGCGCTGGCCACACGTGGGCTGCGGTCAAGCTGCGGGTTGTCTTTTAAAGTTGGTTAGCCGACTCAATTGAAATTTACTTTTTCTCAGCACGTGTTGAGAACGCGTCGCGTCTTGCTCGCGTCTGTGGGCGCTTCCCGGTCATGATAGTAGCTCAATAGGACCCTCCGCATGGTAATATCAGAACGATGAGGGCAGGGGACGCAACATCTCTCCTGGCTCATCTTTAAACTTCGTGGCCAGCGTTTTCAACCACGAGGTGAAGATCGTTTACGAGGTGCCAATTCTCGAGTTATCATACATGGTACCATATACAGTGAACACGCAATGAAACACACCGATCTCAACCCTTGCCGAGGTCAAACGGAGTCACAGAAACATTGGTTGCGCTCTGTTCCCTCGCCCCGGCTTGGTAGAACGCCATCCGTCGTGCCTGCTCCGCAAACTGCAACGCCATCTCATGCACTGTGAGTCGCATCTTCCCGTCTGGTGTGAAGTCCATATCGGCCACCCGTGCATTGTTGATGACCGGGGGTGTGCCCTGGACGCCGGCGCAAGATCTGGACAGACATCAGGTACCGCTGTTTTTTTTTTCAATTGGGCGCCGAGATCACCGGTTTCAACCAAGTAGCACGCCTTGCTGTGTGAAGGCAGAATATGAGCAGTGAAGAGCCGCGCTGAAACAAATTACATAGAGCTAGAAAACCAGATCAGACTTGAACTTTCGGCGGCCGTGTTGCGAGTGCATGCATAAGTGAACAGAAGTTGGATATCAGCGGCCGTGTGTGTCGTTGTGGAAGATCTGGAGTGAGTTTGAGCAGGACGTTGTCTAGACACCCCGCTTTGATAAGTAGGACTCCAAATCGATGCTTGCCGCGATTCCCTCGGATCCTCAGGGTGGAAACGAATAGATGTATTCCCACGAACACCCCTCTACAACGGGCGCGATATGCGGATACCGTGCGGCGACGCGCGACTCCCGCCAACATCAACGCGCCCATCCCCACCCTCATCCTCCTCATCCTCCTCCTCCAGCAGCTGATGCAACGGCAACCGCACGCCCCCGCCGTCCTCCGCATCGATCGCAAACGCGCCGAACAGCGGCGTGCGCAGGCCGTTGAGCGAGCCGCGGCTGTGCGCGGGGTGCCACGGCGAGTGCCCGCCCTCGAGCGCAACCTGCGCCTGCGCGGACTCGTCGAGCAGGGCGAGGTTGAGGACGTGCACGCCGAGGAAGGTGACGGCGAAGCCGCAGAGGAGGGAGATGGTGGTGGCGGCGTCGGTGGTGTTGAACCCCTTGAAGAGGATGAGCGACGCGACGATCGTGGCCGTGCAGAAGCCGACGTAGTACATCGGGTTGACTCTGCGGATGTTTGGGATTAGAGCGTGAAGTGAGATTAGAGCGTGAATTGGGATTAGAGCGTGAAGTGAATGGAAGGGTGGGACGGACGGACAGATTGACGGAGAATATATCGAGGGCTTTGTTGGCGTAGTTGAGTTGGATGACGATGCAGGCGACGAAGATGAAGGCGAAGAGGTAGGTACTCGGGTAGATGAACTGGTTGTGGCCCGCGAAGGTCAGCTTGACGGCGACACCGAAACCTTTGACGAACATGACTGCAGGCGTATTAGAAGTGCGATTAGGACTAAATTTGAACGGTACGCACCCGAGACAGAACCGACGAGGGACGCGATTGATATATAAACGAGTGGGTTGGTGCGTCCGTGCTTCGGGGCTACTCCGTATGCCATCACCAGCGAGAACACGCATACAGTGAAACAATAAAGCAAGAAACCTGGCAGTCGGTGAGTGTTAGCCAAGCAGGAGACACGCGGGGACGAAGTGCGCACCGGGAGCAACGGCAAATTCTAGGAATTGGGTTACCGTTTCTAATTCCTGGTCCTCTGGCGCATGGAGAACGATGATCGAGCTCCCCAAGATACAGAGCCCGCACCCAACGCGCCCAAGATGTCCCAGCCGCTCCTTGAGCATGACTGCTGCGAGTATGGCACTGATATGGATTGATGTTTGAGCGCGCGATGGAAGTGAAATGAAGCGCTTTCTGCGTACCCGACAATTACGCTGAGCGCGCCGAGCGGGGTGACCATTATTGGCGGCGCGAAGGTATAAGCGGCAAAATTAGCCACTACCCTCCATCAGCATAAAGATCCGGGAATTTTGAACAGAAATCAAGCTCACATTCACCCACAACCACTGTCCAAGGCGAATGAGTGCGCGATTACACGTCAGCGTGTCTGGCTCGACTCACGGGCCGCCATTCCACTCCACCAAATCCCATTCCGCAGATAAGACATGTTTTCCGTCGCAGAAGCACCGTCGCCCGCCGCAATCAAGCCCTGTAAACGCGGTGAGCGTCTCCTCAGGGTGTCTGCGTGGGTAGCGACCATTTTTGTGATGACGGTGCTCATCCCGATAGCCGCTGAGCCTGCAACGGCCAGCGCAAAGCCGATATACTTTCCTTCAATCATTGTGCGCGCCAATAGCCTACTACCAGGGTATGAGAGGGAGAAACGAGCGACGGGGGAGGAGATGGTGGTCGTGGCAGAGAGAGCAATATTGATGGGGTGATCGAAGTAAAGCACTGCCACGGCCGCTTGTCGGCCTGTTGTCGGCGATCAACAGTCGGCCCGCCTGCCCGGGCGTACATCGTCTTTCGTTCCATTTTATTGAAATTATTCTGGAGCGTGGCACTACTGAGCGACGGGCACACAAGTAAGTGGACTTTCTGCGCAATTCAGCGTCACCACGGACTGACGATGATGTCATATACTACCAGTACTACTCCGCCATCCGCTCTCTCTCTCGCGAAGCCGCTGGCAAGTTTGGATCTTGCGGGTTAGGCGCCGCAACTGCAGACATGACTGCCGAGCGACGTGGTTCGAGTTGGGCAGGGCTCACTTGCGCGCAAGGCCGATTTCGACAGTGCGTCTGCAGGGCCTTGAGATTCTGTGGCAATGTTTCAACTTTCGGTAGGTGCTATTGGTACTCGCCTTTTCATTACTGAACCAAAGACACCTCAATGCAACGTGGTGACGGCCCGCAACGCTCTACGCCGTTGCAGCGGGTGCGAAAGCCGATATTACTTCGTCGAGGTCGACACCGCTGTTGTACCCGCCGGACCTGAGATGCTGCATTCGATTTTTCGTGCTGCGGTCGGATAGTACGCGCCTCCATGAGTGGACGGAGGAGTTGGCGCGACCCGCGAGATATGCTTGAGCGCGAGGTGGACAGCGATGAGTTTAATGCGCTGGTCGCTACAGGGGATGATATTGTAGACATTCATCCGTACTAAGCAACATGTGTTACCGATTTGGCTCGCATGGCATGGTCAATCGTCGGTCATAGGCAGCCGAATTCACGAAAAAGCGCCGCAGGCGAGGACTCGAACCCCGGTTTCTCTCGTGATCTCAAAACAGCTTGAAAGGAGAGTGTGGTACCATTACACCACCTGCGACATCTGCCGGCGCCATTGTTTGACATCAGGCCCGGGGGTTGCCCGGGGGGCTGAGGAGCTTGAATGATTTTGACTCTGACTCACGTATCAGGTGCAATTAGCAAGTAGCTATAGAATGTTGGGTATTACATCGAACAAATTTTTACGCCATTTTCCCGTCCTAAGTTGAACTCCGCCGCAATCCCGAATGCGCTTCCGCTGACCGTGACGTGTCACCCTCTTCCACTTCGCGCTCATCATGTCCGAATCCGCGTCGAACAGTGTTCCGTCCTCAGCGCGGGCCCGGGGCAGAGCAAAGTCGCGCGGCGGGCTGGGCAAGTAATCTCGATTCACAGCGAAATCGGAGACATTGCGAAAGGCTGCGGGCCCCACGGAGCGTGAACGTAAACCTGGTGAGTGATCAGTTTTGTATGTTGCGCCATGTCATTGTGCTTGTACAGGGACCGTGTATGTGGAGGCGCCGCCGCCGAGGCGTGCAGATGGCTCAGAGGCGCCTCCCAAGGATCCCAAGGATAACATGCAAGATTTCTTGGATGACTTACTGCGTTGACTGCGCCGCACTTATGCTTTGTTCAATTCCGCGCCGGTGCTGGCGGATTCCTCTCAAGTTAGCCTGTTCTGCACTTCCCCTAGACTCAAATTCGTGCGCTTATATCCCTTCTGACGTCTCAGCGCCGGTTTTCGACAATCGAAGTCTCTTTGTGGCTCGTATTACTCCTCAGTCGACACTGCGTCAGTCTGGATCCCGGCGTGCGCTGAGATGGACATCTTCCCTCCCTCCCTCGCATTTCGGCTGTGTGGAGCAAAGATTTGCGGAACCTCTACTCTATGGATTACGATGTTCACAGTCAGGCCGATGTTCACGGAACTTGGAGCGCTTTCAGGCCTATGTATCTATCAGGCCAAATTTCGTTATGGAACTTGTCAGACTCAGCGCCGCCGTCCAGGATGAAGGGGAAGGCTGTATTCGGAATATCTCCGTTCTACGCTGTTAATGCACCCGTTTGCGACTGACATCCTTGGGCCTTGACGATAATCGATAACCGATGGTGGGCTTTGCACTCGCGAAATCCGTTGGGTTTCAGAAAAGGGCAGTCCATGAAACAGATGCAACTTTTCACCGTGCGAATGTCGAAGGTATACATCGGTCGGTCCGCAGCCTTTGCGTTGGCAGGTTTCCGTCGAATCAGCGTTGGGCTGCGCATTGAATTAGCGTGGGATTACTGATGATTACAAGGTCGCAAACATATTACAAAAGGATTGTAAGTACATCTACATTGGTTATCTAACGTGTCCATTTAAATTATGACGAGTTGTCAGATATACGCAGGTCATTGTCCAAGTAATGTTAAAGATCGTGGGCGGCACCACGCGCTCAAGAAGACCTCACTGCGACAACCCACACGCCTTCAAGCAGCTGTCCACCCCAGCCGCCAAATTCGGCGGCAAGTGCGCGCGCCACGCATCGATCGTCGACCCCCCAATCGTCTCGGGGAATCCGAGAGCCGCGTCCACGACGTCAGCGGACAGCATCCAGAAATTCGTCGCGATATCGCTCCGCCCCGGGTCCTCGCTGTTCAGCGAGGCGACAAAAACGGCGGGCGAGCAGGTTGGGTTCTGCTGATAGTGGATACTGCCCATTGGGAACACCGTTGCCTGGTACTTCCCCAACTGCGTCTCAATCTCGGCGTTGAAACCATTCTCCTAGATTCCTTATCAGTCGCCGCACGCGTGGGAGAGCAACAATAAATCACACCTGCACGAAGCCAGTGTCCAGAATCCCATCAATGACGGTGAACATCTCGCTCGCGCGCGGGTGCGTGTGCGGGATGTTCAAGCCGCAGGGCTCGACGAGGGAGATCGCACCGGAAATGCCGAGCTCCTCGAGGATGGGAAAGTTGTCAACGGTCGCAAGGAGAATGGAGCCGCCCTTGGCGCCGGGCGCGTCTGCCTGGTTATTGAAGTCGAAGACGGTGAGTTGACGGAGGGCGTCGCCAGTGAGGAGATTCCCGTTGCCGTCTGTGAGGAGCTTCTTGAAACGGTCGTTGACGCTGGCCTGCGTCTTGAGACCTGCGGCGATCGCGGGCGCGTTTGAGACGAGCGGGACCGGGGGCGGTTGGGAAACGGAAACGGTGGCGGAGACGGACGCCGTGGGGGAAACGGACGCCGTGGGGGAAACAGACGCGGTGGGGAAAACAGACGCGGTGGGGAAAACGGAAGCGGTCGGCGCAGCGCGGACGGTGAGTGCGGAGGCGACGACGGCAATGATGATGGAGGAGGTGAACAACATGGTGAGTAGAATGCTACTCTGACGTGACACCGTTAGTTGCGCTGAGAATAAATGACAAGGATGAGAGGGAGGGAATATGTGGCCGACGTGAAAGCTAGCGGGGCCTGCAGAAACCTCTTGATAACTGTGGCCCCAATTTATAGATTCACACTCTCCTTTACTCGGTGCCGCTCAGGAACGCCACACGTAGTTAAGTTCCGGAAATACACGGAGAGACTAACACAGCTATAGATACGAGCTAGGTAAAGGTCGGAATCATCCTAACAATAGAATTTAACTCATCGATGTTAGGTGCTATCAGTGTTGACTGACCCGTAAGAAGCTAGCGGGTTTCAGCTGATGGTAGCTGCCGTAGCATTGATTCCGCGACGCCTGCGCTTTCCAGTCCGTTGCTCCGATACCTGGAAATGAAACATGTCCGTGTCTTCAAGACACAGCCGACACGGATAGCAACCATATTGACCTCCTCCCATCCAAGTTGGCTAGTCCATGCCCCGACCCTGTGACCATTTGCACTTCAATCGGTGTGCTCCTTTGACTATGTAAATCATTGATGTACGATCTCAATCAGCAAAATACATACCGACAAATGGATGAGATTACAGGACCGACACAGCGAAAAACGGACCGGAGTATAGAACTCCAGGTCGCTGCGGCTCCGCCCGCGACCGTGCATTAGCTGTGCGAATCAACCCTCGAAACTTCCGTCGCATCATTTCAATGCGGGATAATTCCAACGGCGCCGGCAAAGCGAACCTTGGAAAGTAAGCCTCCTTACGCTGATTCAATTGGCACGCAGTTCGCAATCTGGAGGTCTGACTGTCCCGCAGGTGTGTGCCTAGGCCAAAAAGAACATCGCAGCAATCCAACATGGGAGTTCCTGCGGCGTAGATAACCCGCGGAATCATTTCATTAACGGGCTGCACATCAGCACTGGGATCACTCGGAAGCAAATAATGCAGGAACGAGCGGGACGGAAGAATGATGATGCTCCGAGGACGGGACAGCATTGCGCGTTAAACACAAT
Organism: Mycena vitilis; assembly: GCA_029203975.1. Classification (NCBI taxonomy): domain Eukaryota; kingdom Fungi; phylum Basidiomycota; class Agaricomycetes; order Agaricales; family Mycenaceae; genus Mycena; species Mycena vitilis. The sequence goes on from JARGYF010000162.1 coordinate 95,825, forward strand.
GGACTTGGGAACACCATATGAGGTCACAGGCACACCACTCATGATCATCTGGACTCTAAAACCAGATAACATGAATGATCGTATTCAAACTTCAAACTCCATACTCCAGAACAATGACAAGGAAAGTGCGCCAAATTGGGATGGGCATTCGATACCGACCCACTAAAGGACAAAGCCAGGTCCCAATATGAGCGGCTCGCAAGCCTGGGTTGCGTTCCACACAGACATAGCGCCAATGATTTTCTCCAAAGGGCTCAACGTCTCGTCCGTGACGAGGATCGCTGGCTTCTTCCATCCCTCCGTAGCGGGGAGGCGCTCTTCACGGAAGAAAACATCCACGAACCTAGAATCGGACAGTCGTGATCAATAAATGCTACTTGTACTGACACGCGACTCACTTCTTTGGTGCCATGCCCGTGAGTGGGTCGCCGAAGATGCTGAGAAACAACGCGGACTCGCGGCACCGCAGATCGAATTCTTTGAGCGTGTTGGTCACGTTCGGGTTTGTAGCCACCGAATGCGCGAGGCGCGCGCGCTGTACCATTCCGGCAGATGCTGGCTCGTAGTAATCCTTCCCCGGGTTGGAATTCGCCATCACCGAAAACGTCGTCTCGTTGAAGTGTACGTTGTCGCCAGTCCCGTCGCCAAAGTCGTTGCGCGAGATGGACGCGTCGTGCTCGATGATGTTGTGGCTGTATTGAACTCGGTATGGGGAGAATTAATTCACCGTGTAACTCACATCGCAAGTGCATCGAGGCTCATCTTGTCGAAGCTATTGACATCGGCTCTAGTAACCAGCCCGAATTTCGCCGCCACGAGGATGGTCTCCCAATTCAAATTGAACGCCTCTGCAGTGCAAAAGGATGGGAACACGATTTGCATATCGCAAAGCAGATCTTAACGCACCCAGAGCGGCGTCCATGAGCGTGGTGACGGTAAAGTTGCGTCCGTCGCGCGGAAGATAGCCGTGGTTGGCAAGCCTTTGGAACATGAGCTAAGATATCATAGCGGGACAGTGAGATTCACGTATTGAGTCCCGGGCACGGCGAACGCGCATCCGTAGCGTTGGCAGGAATGAAGGCATGCCCTGCTGGATCGGACCAGGCCGCCCCTTTTGTGACGAACAAAGCTGCGACGAGGACGAGAGAGGAGATCTTAAGTTGCATTGGTTGTGCTGTGGAGGTTCAAGTGTGCTGGCGATAAGTAGAATTAAACTTGAAGGGCATTGGTTTTATATTCGTTTGGTTCCGTTGCGTGTGAAGCTGTCGCGTAATCTGGGCTGAGTGAGACGGAGCAGACGGACAACTCGATAGCTATTTGCGGATTGAGTTCTGATCATTGTGGCCTACCATGGGCCGCAATGGCCCAGGAGACAGCTGCTGGCGCACTATTCTTCACCTGCACTCCGTATCAAACGCGTATCTCTGCTGAAGATTGAATGTTGGGCCGAACCAGCCCGAACTGTAGTTATTATTGGAGTTCCGTTCTTTATTGCGTCTGTAATGGAAGCTTCCCGACTGGATTTTCCATGTCGGTTGTACGAATCTTGGTCGGAGAACCTAACGCAACGCGTCTTCAACAATCTCCATCTCCAAAAGCGTCCAGATTCATCGTCAGTTTAATGAGGTTTTGAATTCGTACCACAAACATCAATCCACCCTCGTGGGTACCCCGCCGCATCCCACAGAATGCGGAGCGCACGCGCAGTCTGCGCTTTCGAACCGAGGTCGACTGCCCAAGACTCCGCCAATTCCATCGGAGCGCGCACCGTCAACAGCTCGCCCTCCCCCGGCTGGAGTTGCCGCTCGTCATACCCCTCGACTGTGCATCTCCCGGGCTCGATGATCTTGGTGATGCGTAGATGGAGGACCGACACCGGGCCTCAACGTATTCGTAGTTCGTCGAGGGTTCCCACCGCGCCAGCGCGGTGCCTGGAAAAAAATCAGTGGGTGTCCGATTTGAATCGAAAAATCAATTCCGTCAGAGTGCATACCAGCCCACGGATATAGTCTGGCGTTATTGATGGTGTTAACGAACACCGCCGGAAACCTGCATTTGTGCAGTATGTCGTCCATAAGGTCGTTGAGGCGGAGAGACGCGGCGTGAACCACCGCCGAAGACGGCACGCAGCACTGCCGGGTTGATGAGCCCCTCGCTCGACAGCTGGTCGTGTATCCGGCTGTAGGCTAAACTAGTCATTTGGGGTAGTAGGATGACTTGCCACGGCGCGCCTTGATGCCAGCCTCAGATCCACGCCGTCCTCAAAGCTCGCTGGGTCCCTGCGCTCGGTGAGGCGGAAAAGAAGGTTTCCTTCCAAAGGCGCCGCACGTGGGTGCGTATGGCAATACATAAATCCCTTGCAATTTTCTGGGAAGGGAACCCTGCCACTGATCGTGTACGTGCACAGGAGCTGAGATCGCGTGCGGTAAAATGGACCACTCCGGATCTTGGTGGACGGGAACGCGAGGTTGATTTCCAGTCTGTTGGATAGATCGAGAAAGTCTGCTTCTTTCATGAGGGTTGCATTTAAAGTCGAAACGAGATTTCGGAATTGTGGGAGCCGGTACTACCGCCAGGCCCATAGTCGCACTGCGAATGAGCGAGGCCCCGGGCCCGCTGCGAGGGATGCTGGGCCATAGGACGCACGGTTGGGCGTTCAGTCCGTGGAGAGTCGCAGGGATTTGCTGCCAAAGGTTTTTTGGGATCATGGTGGCAAGAGACAAGGCGCGATGTTTGGTCTCGTTTATTGTTCATCATTCTTGGTAAGCCGGTACATCCGGCAAACATCCGGCATGCCGCTTGATTTAGTGTTTTTCAAACTTCGACGTTCAACTGGGTTGAATATTTGCTACACGGTAAGATGCACTCACAGGGCATTGCGCCGGACAGGCCAGCTTACGGCTGAGCCTCAGTTCCCAATATTTCAACTCAGGTAAGTAACGCGCAATGAGTTGGCAATGAGAGAACCCTGAGGCTTGTAGATGTTTCAACAAGTCGTCCCCCTGATACATGAAAAGCGCAATCTGCTACCATGTTGTGGCTGATACGAGCGCATTATAGTAGTACTTGAGGAAAATTGCTCGCATTGGCTCTTTGCCGGCCCGACGCTTCTAGGTTGCCGCAGTTGAGCATTTTTAAAACCACACCCTGTCATAAAAAAACACGTAGTAATGTAAAGGGCAACCGTAACGTCCCATGTACAGGCAGCAGGACCCGCACGTCCTGTCTATACGCATTCAACAAGTAAAATATATTTATTGCAAAGCAAGTCAAGAAACGCCGTCATCGACCATCTACTATGCAGGAAGAGAGAGCGAGATTTGCAAAATGAAAGTCATATCCAACGTCGCCCAAGTAGCCAACAACTAGCAACAACTCCCATGACTGCAACATGGCTGCCTAGTGGCTGCCTCCACTGTCACCATAGCTCCTCATCGCTCTCCACAGCTGCCGAGCAAAATAGGCTGGGCGGTGATCAGAGAAGTCGGAAAGTGGATTGCGATCGGCACTGCCGCTGTCTGGCAGATTGTCCGTCAATTTGGCTTTAAATGGCCATACTCAAGCCCTAGTCTTGCTCATGCGTTGCCCGGCCTGCTAAAGGCATCCGATCTTCAACTTCTCAGCCCCACCATTTCTCACAGTTTAAGAGTGGTTCAGTTCGTTTAAATTCGTTCCGTTTGCCAAGGCGACAGGCAGCCAAGAACTCAAGACCGTCTCGGTTATTTCCCAGAATACTAGACTTGGTGCTTCCGCGTCGATACAAGAGACCTCGGCCCCCGCTCACTTCTCCGCTCTCTACGTCTGCGATGCCCTTCACGAATATTCGTTGCCCGTTCACGAAGGCTAAAAAAGCATATGGCCCAGGCTCGAAGGTCGTCACAGTGTCCCTTCGCCGGTGCTCGTCGAAGAGCAAACCACAGATGCAGCGCACAGAGTCGACGAAATCGTGCTCCTCCACAGACTCCACTTCTACACTTCGTGGCTGCCTCAAGTTAGTGAAGGTAAGTACAACTACTACGTCCGGAATTATGTTTTTATGGTTTTCAACCTAGCGTGGTGTCTCGACAATGTTGACGATGCCAATGCCATTCTGGGACAGCAGTAATGATAATAATTGGGTGAAAAAGGAACCGCTTACCCGTACGTCCGGACTTGCTTGACTCTCGCGCAGTTCAATGACCACAATCCAGAGATGCGAGAACCCCGCGGCCTGAAACGCATCCTCTCGCGACGCCGCTCACAAGCAAACGGCAGCCGGCGAAACTCCCTGGTGCTGCCTGAGGTACCTATGCCTGACGAGTCGGAGGAGCCCACGAGTCCTGTTACACGCAGGCCATCTGAATGCACCATTCGCGAGAGTCCGCCGCCTTTCCAGGACAGGACGGTACGGTTTATAGTACAGCCCAGATATCCCAGATTTACAGACGATGGGCCTGCTTGGTGTGATTTCATGGTGCGCGCAATGCTGCTTCGACCGTGGTTAGAGTAATTATATTCTTTCCAGTGACACCGTCGCCTTTTGTTTCTTCTTCACGCGCATGGATATTACGTAGCAACGACGCTTTAATGCCAACTAACCTGGGGAACCATCGTTGAACGAAAGTTGCTTCAGTAACTGTTGAAATTAACGCAGGTGTCAGGTGCGGAGTTTGACTCTAACGGTGCAGGTTGTCTTCCCCCAGGAGTTGTTGAGGGAGTTGCGTATAAGATCGATTAAAGTCTCACTATGACTTAGTTTCTTATCCGTTCCCCATGACTTGCCTCGCGTCCAATCTCTGAAATATCTTCCTCCACCCATGGGCGGTGCGGTAACCAACCATCTGCGAGCAGCGTTATTTAGTTGCAAGGTCATGCGAGCCTGTCAGGTAATCAAACTAGGTCTGCAGCGCATGCCCCTCCTGGCGCGTGGCCGCATACTCCGGCACATGCTCCTCGACCTGCTTCCACAACTGATCCCACACAGTCGTCTGCCTAAGCATCTCGACGTCATCCTTGTCCTCGTTGTACTCCTTGCTGTGCGTTGCGGAGATGTCCGATAAATTCGGGAAGAGCCGCGAAAGGTAGCGCGCAACGCGTCCCGGCTTGATAATGGGCGAAAATCCGACCAAAAGCCTATCCAGGGTGTCCTGAACCACACGCTCGTCAGCACTTCCTGGCGGCGTGTGCGTGGCATCAAATTCGATATCCAGTTCGGTCAGGAAAGGACAATGGGAGGCGAGGGAGCGGAGAGCGTGGAATGTGAGGTGGATAGGCGTAGACCTGCCGCGTGCGCTCAGTGTCAGATCTTCCAAACGGGGCCACGCTGCGGCCAGCCTTTCGACGGCAGCATCGTCGAGGTCGAATCCGGCGGGGGATTGGATCGCCAAGCTGGTAATCTCGGTGAAGCAAGACAAGATATCCAATGAGCGGTAATTGATCCTGCGCTTTCGCTGCCTCGCGGTACGAAAATCATAAGGGTGATTGCCAAGGGTGAAAGTGTGGAGCGATGTGTGCGAGAAAGCGACGCGAACTGTATCAAATAACAGATTCGTGTCCACCGCGGTAGCGCATGTGTCCAGGTCGATATGGAGCTCAAGCAACTGCGATTTGTCGAAGCAGGAAAGAAAATGCGTGGCAGGCTCGATTGCCAGCGGTCCTAAGATGAGGCGCCTGAGATGAGAGAATATCGAAGGCGTGGAACGAGTCAGGGCCCACACGCCGGGCCTGGGAAGCTCAGTTATTATCAACGATGTTAGGCCCGGTAGATGAGCTATATGGCGCAGCGCTTCGATTGTTGGCGCAACCAAGCGCAAGGTGTTGATGTTATGCAATCCACATATAAACGCGGAGGCGGCAATCCCAGACTCGACTGTAGCGGAGTCGAATTCCAGGGAGTCGAATTCCAGGGAGACGTGTTTCAGACCAGGACACGAGGCCGCCAGTGTTGGCAAGAAGGACGTGATGTTGCTGGATGCGCTGCGCAGGTCAATCCCTATCAAGGTGGGAGGGCAGAATATGTGCATGTGGAAGAGTTTAGCCCTAACCCAGCGGAATTTCCTGAGGTTGGGAAACAGAAAGCCACTGGGCCAGCACGCACTGAGAAACAGCAAAATCTCCGAAAATCGGTCGGAGTCATGGTATGACGACAGGATTTGGATCCGTGCAGCGTACATAAGAGGACGCTGAAAGTCCTGAGGCATGACAGGTCGTCCCATCCGCTGGGGGGGAAGATACTCGCTCAGATTTCGCGCATTGATGAGGACGATGGACTCACCCAGATTGGAGGATACTGACTCCCCGGCGGTACAAAGAGATCACCAGGAAAGAGCTCAAGGAATGGGTTCAGTCCTTTTTGAGTCTTCCATAACATATTGAGAGCAGGACCGCTCGTTATCGTGCAGGTTCTCGCGAGCGTCGCCAGCGCGCCGCGAGCCTCATCATCACCAAAAGAGACTGTGGGATCCAGATGAGTGCACACGCCCTCGAGAATTTCCAGGATACCGAGACAGCGATGCATCTGGAGGAACGTAGGCTGGGGCTTTTTTCTGCAGTGGTGGTGGAAGAGACGATTGGCTGATGTGACGGACGCGTGGCTGATGTGTGCGTGACGCGTGACTTGAGCGGACCGCCGGACCGCACGTTGTCCACGTCTTGCCTCCTGCCACCACCATGGATTGTCGCCCGTGACTCTGGACGCTGCTCACGCGATCGCGCGTGCCTCCCGACATTCCAACCACCCAAAGGTACATCGTCCAGATTCCATCTGTTTCGAGACATCACTACCATTTGACATGCTTGGAATCCCTTCTACCGCGCCATCTTCTCGGACGGCCATGTACTTCCTCCACGCTCGCCCTGGCCCTGGAGGCAACCTGAAGCAACAACACAAACTCAGCAAAATCTAAATCTGAACTCTTGGCCATCGCGCTACTCGGTACGCCGTTCTACGTCTTTCTTCCAGGACATACATGATCTAACACAGCGTCCCGTAATCGTAGAACTACAATCTATCGGAGAAAGGTCTAAACAGAGAAGTCCCATCCAGAAGTATCCGTTGTTGAACCCGTTGTCCGACGGTTGTCGACAAGTGGCAATGACTTATGGAGAAAAAGATGGGAATGTATCTGTAGGTTTATGCACTGCTGGCTCCAACGAGCGAAGACATCCCCGGACTCACCGGTGTTCGCCTGGGAAACCCCGACCTGGTTTGCCTTGGATACGCGATGCACTCATTTCTGAACCCATGCTGCATCAGATTTTGTTTGGAGGCTCCAGCACTTGTGGGTAGTACCGCACAAACCTTCTCTTAAGCTTTCCCTCCCTGTATCTCCTCCATGCACCGCACCCTGTGTCTCATTCTCGTGAACGGTCAGCCTAGTCCTAGTGCGACTCAGATCTTGGTCCCCCGCATCTACACCGTCTCAAACTGGGGAAGAATGATTTTCACCGCGGTTCCCCTCGACTCATCATTTTGATTACCGTGTCCAACCCGCGATGCTTTCTTTTCCGACTGCTAACGTATCATGTCACTGTGCGCTGTGCCGCTAACTCTCACAGGGCAAAATCCCGAACAGAGGTCTCAACGAATCGATGAACCCAGCCAGAAGCTTGATTTGCGGGTTGCGCTGTCGAAGAGCCGTAGCGGCATCGATCGCGGTTCATGATCAGGACTTTGTGTCTACATGTATCGTTGGATCTGCTCTCCCGGCGCCATCGATGCACATTGTCACGCGGTGAGCTTTGTTTCGGTCAACGCGCCTCGCTCGATCCACTAAAAAACCTTTTTTATCAATTCTGCGCCCTTATTCAGTGCGAATATATTCAACGCAGATACAGGCCTAAGCTGACAGGGCCAATGTCATCGCTCGGGCCGAGAAGCGAGATACTTGGCTTATTCTCGCCCCATCCCCCCTTGTAATCCCCAGTGCCCACTACCACGGCGTCTTCTCGAACAGCACCTGCTGTTAGATTTGGCGCACTAACAACTGTGTGTTCATTGGACCATCGCATTACGCCCGGCATTTTTTTTCAGACGATATGACGGCCACGACTGGGACGGTCTTAGGGCCCTCTTCACCATACAGCCTCATCCCGTTGGAGCGAATGAATGCACCCGTCCAGAAATATCCGCTGGCTAAGTTTGTGCATGCTCTGCTCGATCCACTAGTGTCTCCCTCGCGTCTGGCGCAAACTGCAATGCTCTCCTGATCTATTGAATCCAACGCCGAACGAATCACAGCTCGTTTCGTTGTAGACCTCGAGCTCTGATAGCTTGCGTCTCTGCCATTGTTTTTCTTCTTCAAGTTTCTCGTGGTGAGTTTACTTTTGGTGAGCGCAAGGCGCCATGCTCGACCCACTGACAAGAGCCTTCACCCGCGCACGTATCCGTGCCCCACCGTACAACGCATATTCAACCCCTGGTCTGTCTTATTCATCACCCAGCACGGTCTGTACCTGATTCTTCTCGACGGCCCAAGTGTGACGAAGGAATTTTTTCGACCTGCAACTTCGTGTCGAAGCGTCGAATTCCATTCGAGGTACTCATTCCCCTAATATTTAAGCAACTGACGATGCGCTTGTTGCATCTCCCGGGGAGTCCCGGCTAGGTCTGCTGGTTCGTTCGCCTCAGCACGCTAATTTCTTTTCCATGGTAAGCCGCCGTGCCGTTCTCTTTTCCCCGCACATTTTGACTGGGCTAAAAGAATTATGATTTATTCCGACGCCATCGCGAAAGCAGTTCTGAACGTTGTCTGAACGTCGGGTGAAGGGTGATTCCCACGACGCCCTCGATTCGGCCCGGATCCGAAGCTATGTCATGATGACATGTGCAAACCGAATGCGGCAAATCCCGTGCTGATCAGTGTGAGCACGAGGTGAAACTCGCCCTTTTTCGGTCTTTTCCCCCTCATGAAGTCCGAGTCTGTGCTGCCCATCCACCGCCCGGAAAAGCACCTCGCTTTCAACTCAACCGTTGACCGGGCTCCAAGCTCCTCTGGTCGCCTCCCTTTGAGTGAGTTCTTACTTTTTTTTCGCGGAGACCCCTAACAATCCGCGCCAGTCGGCAACCTCAAAGACAGCGCCGTAGGAGGCTTTGTGTACAAGATATGGCGCGTTTGCACCTCAACCCTCGAGGGATCGCTTCCCGACACCTTCCGGCTCGTTGGTAGCGAGGACAGCGAGGCCCGGACGTCTGTGAGTGGGATGAGCAGGCTTAAAGCAGAGATCGGCGACGATGATTCGTTTTTGGACGCCGTTGTGGTCGACAACGATGATCACATCGGCCCCAGTGGGCCTGCGCTGCCCCAATCCGACAGCTCGCAGCGCTCTGGCCTCGGCGGAAGCGCCAGCACTGGACTTGGAATGCACAAGGCGGAATATTACGGCGGTGACAGTGAGGATTACCAGGGCGACTTCAGGTCATGGGTTATGCGTGCGTGATGTTCTTTATCCTGCGAGTGTTTTGCTAACTGGATATCCAGATCGCGCTTGGCCGGTTGTCGCAGAGTTCTTCGAGCCGAGGATGCCACCGGAGCACGAAGAAGATTTCCAGAGGCAGTCGTGGCATTCTACTAAGCGTCTTGCGTTGTGAGTCTCAGGATTGATCGTGTCCGTATCTTAACCTGACGATTCCAGCGCCGCGACACTCTGTGCGTACCGTACCGATTTCCACTCGGTCCGACTTACATTACTCGGTAGTCCTCATCTTGAACTGGGTGCTCTACCTCAGTCTCAACAATGACAGTACTAGACGGTCTCTTTACGGCCAGGTACGTGGAGTTCCCCAACTCTTGGCCGCGACTGACCCTCATAGATTGTCTTTGTGAGCACTCCGTGTCGTCATCTAGACGTAGGATATTAACCATCCGGGTAGTGGGGCGGATTCACGCTTGTCACACTCCCAACGCCATTCATGGTCGCTTTGGACATGCCGAGGAAGTATCCCGTCAGCTTTCAGATCTGGTTCTGCGTCGCTGTGTGGTACTGTGCATTTGCGGAGGTCATCCAGATGAAGCAATGCGACTTCTTCATCCCCGCGCAAAATCATTGTTACAACAAGGCGAGCACAATGCGTTCGTTTTTTATTCCCGTGCATCTCATTCTCGTCTCCCAGCCCTTTTTGGTTACGAGTAAGTCGCGACTGGTCCACGTCGTCGCTCCGCCTGATGCGATTCCCCAGTGTACTACGCCACGGGCTTTCCTGCGCTCATGATGTTCATCGTTTCGAAGCGGCTCTACAACGCCATCGCCCAGGTCGCCCTGTTCATACTGCTGATGGTCCTGGTTATCCCGATGAGCCCCGTCTTTGCGCGGAACGTCATCAGTTTCGTGCGTCGTCTCGCTGTTTTTCTGGGCCCGCATCGGCTCATCCGCGAGCAGCTCGTGTTCTCCATATTCATGCAGGGGTTGAACTATAAAATGGAGAATTCCAGGAGGAGGATGTTTATCCTCGCGTTGCAGCTCAAGCAGGCGTTCCGGGCAAAGCATAAAGCGCGGTTGGCGGAGGCGAAGGCTAGCTTCACGAAGCGGAGATTTGCCAATTACATCTTCCATGAGGTACGCGTGCCGTTGAACAACGCAGGTACGTCAATACCCATAATACCCATAATTCGCTACTCCGAATTTGAGCTGACGGTAGCGATCCAGTACTCGCTTTCCAGCTCCTGCAATCTGGCAACGCGTTCAGAGATGACTACGCCAAGAGCACCGAAATCTACGCGCTGGAGCAGGGCCTCAAGATGATGAAAACGGTACGTCGAGCGTGCCTTCCGTTGACTTGATTTTTAATGTGGTCGCTAGGTTCTGAATGATGTTTTGGACTTCGAAAGTGCGTCTTTGTTTCATCTTCGCGTCCTCTCTCTTGCTCAAGATCTGCGTGCGCGGTAGAAATGGACTCTGGCCACTTTGAGACCATCGCAAGGGTATGTATGCGCCTCTTTCCCTCGCGGCTGTCATCTTACGAAGGCTATCCTAGCCATTTCCGCTGCACCACTCGATCCGCGCCATCCTCGATCAGGTGGAAGTGCAGACCGGTGCGCGGCAGCTCGGCCTGGACCGTGCGTTGGACGAACAGATCGATACCGTCCCGCTCGCCGCGCAGTCGGGCAGAATGCCCGAGCCCGAAGGCGTTTGGGTGCTCGGGAGCGAGCTGCGTCTGCACCAGGTGCTGACGAACCTCGCCACGAACGCGGTGAAGTATACCCCCGAGGGCGCTGGGTCCATCCGCATCTCGACTGAGTTCCTCGGCATCTCGAACCGTGACGAGCTGCCGGGGACGCCCCCCGACGTTGGGTCGGGGTCGGGGTCGGATCGGGATAGTGAGGACAGCCACGACGGTTCAGGACGTGGGTCTCCAGCGCTGACGAGGAGAGGGAGTGCACCCCAGACGGAGTGTGTCAACTTCCGTCTGGTTGTGCATGACTGCGGCCCTGGCATCAAGCCCTCGGATCTGGTTGAGGACAGGCTTTTCCAGCCTTTCGTGCAGACGACCGTTGGGCAATCCAGCGGATCAGGTGAGAACACCGCATCGCAGCTATTTTGCGCTAAATCAAACAAACGCATTCGCAGGAACCGGGCTCGGGCTGGCTATCGTGAGGCAAATCATCCGACTCAGCGGGGGGCGGCTGGTATTTATTTTTCCTTCTCCAGTCAGTTCGTTGTCATAGATGAGCATCCAGGGTGTCACCTCGCGGCGAGGCGAAGGCTCAAAATTCTGGATAGAGATGTCGTAAGTTGTCTTGCCAGCGCGCGGTGTCTTTATCAATGACACCCAATTTCAGATACCCCATAGCCACCGCGGCGCAAATTCAAGCTGCGCGCGATGCCAATACCCTTATCTTCCCGCACGCGGCCAGCGGCCGTCCGAACAAGGGTTCGGGTTACATCTCCAGTCCCGTTACCGCCCCGACGCAATCGGATCGGGCTTCGCCGCCTCCGAAAATTGTTACTGACGCCGCAGAGGAATTACCGGTATCGCCTGTGCCGCGACCAGGACTGCCGCCCCAGTATACGGTTGAATCGAGTCCTCAGCTACCGCCAGCGGCGCCGATGACGCCGCTCGCCTCCGTTGTGCCCGCCGCCGACCCCCTCCTCGTCCTGGTCGTGGACGACGATGCGGTCACCCGCGTTCTATCTTCAAAGTATGTTACGTCCCGTCGAGCTGCTTTCGCACTGTGCTGATTGACGTGTGTAGACTGCTCACGAAACTTGGCTGCGTCGTGCAGACCGCCAAGGACGGGAAGGAGTGTGTCGACATGTTGCTCGCGACGGAGCCACACACGTACGACCTGGTTTGTTTGGATAACTTCATGCCCATCATGACGGGCGAGGACGCCGTGAAGGAGATTCGGGGGCATGATCGAGACGATTTCATTGTAGGGTGTACCGGTTCGTCTCGTCGCGTCACTCTTTAACTTTGGAAAGCTAACCAAATTGTAGGTAACGCATTAACGGAAGACCAGGAGAGTTATCGGGACGCCGGGGCAGATGAGATCATGGTCAAGCCTATTATGATCCAGTACGTTGCTTCCAGTTTCGTGTTCAACTGAAAGTAACAACTCGACTTCAGCGACTTCAAGCGGCTAATACAGCTTGCGCATGAACGACGGCTCAATAGACGAGCACGGGCGGGTTCATGAGCGCTCGCGTTGTGTCTGACTCTCACTTGGTTATGTACTAGTTGATTACAGTAGTGGCGCATACTTAATTACTATCTGCTGATTTCAATTCCACTTCACTGAGCGTGAACCATCCCGAGTAGCGGTCGCATGCCACCATGCTGTGCGTAAACTTCGCTGGCGCTATTTCGTCGACTGGCGTGACTTAGCGCGACTTTGAACAGTGGGGACGGGCACCGCCCTTGATCGATCCGGCGGGTTTGTATCTGTTTGTTCTCGATAAACGTCGGTTCCAGTTTTCCGAACCTATCAGCTTTTCCCCTGCGCACTTTCAGCCTTCCCACAAAAGAGAACATCAGTCTTAAATTAAGAGTTCTATAGCCCTGTCAGAGCAGATTCATGATTTATGTTCATTTCGTTCGAAAACGATGAATTCTCAACATGGTTGGCCAATTTCTCGGGCGGAACGGACAAATGTGCAAATCCGCTCTGACTATGCCCTGGGGGCTCCAAAGTCCTATTGCTTTTGTCAAATGCCCTTAATGATTCAAGTGGAATTGAAAATGCTAATAGATTTTTACGATGTGCATAGTAAATGGGGGTACACGGTCCAGCAAGGACTCGGTTGGCTTTCCGCTCTTCCCACCATCGGTTAATATATTTGGTTAAACATTCCTAGCTCTTTTGTACCTTCAGAATAATCTCACGGAGACTGGAGCGACATGAATGGGTTGAACCGTGACCGCCGTCACGGATTGTGACACATTCGTTCGTTCAACATTTCCGGTCCAAAAATGCCCTGAGTTGCGTGGTTGCAATTAGCCAAGATATGTGGCTTATACTTGCATGTATCTCCAACTAGCCTGGGGCCTCACATCCGTTAGGATGACCCGTTGAAGGATTAATTCTATCGAAAGACCGATTATCTTTGTGGCTTCGAAGCACAGGAAGGATTGACAAGCCGAGAGATGGTCTGGAAAACGAGTCTGGGATATCCAAAGTCACCTGGGGAGTGTCACGACGATATCTGATGAAAAAGCGGCGCGTAAGGTAGATATCTATACCCCTTTGGTAAGGACTAACAATGATGAGTGCTAATTATGGAGGATCTAATGAGTGGACCACCAATGTATGTCCTCGGGGATGATTTTGCTCCGCAAAAAGTTTGTGCCAATGAGCCTGAGGAAAGAGGTAGAGAGCAGAACATGTAAACCAAAGACGCATTCGAGAACAAACAAATACAAACCCGCCGGATCGATCAAGGGCGGTGCCCGTCCCCATGAACAGCGGATGGACAGAATTTCGAGCGTGTCAAGTGCAGATCGTAGCTTCGAGACAGACGGTCACCAGGCATCACATGCCAGCCTTCTCTAGCTCAGTTGGTAGAGCATCAGACTGTAATTGGTTACTGTGATCTGGGTGTCAGCTGTTCGATCCAGCTGAGAAGGATTCTTTTTCCACATGTTGACTGGCAATTTCGCAGTTTTTCCCCGCTCATTTTCCGCCTCTGTGGGCTCGTTTGGCCGCACTATCGTTTCTGCGTCTCCCTGGTTCACGCTGGTCCGGTTGCACGCGATCTGATGGCAGGTCCTCGCCGTCCCGCTTTAGGTTTGCGACCCCCTGCGGTCGCCTGCCCATACGACGATGGTACCCTGTGCTACCCTGCGGGTCGCGGTGCTCACTCCGGAGCCCAGTCCGCGCCGAGGAGGCCCTGTTTGCCCCAAGTAAGAAGGATTATTTTGTCTTTTGCTTTGTGGGAGCCATAGCGTCGTGCATCTGCTGGGGTCCGCCCACCACTCGCTCGCACACCATACGCAAAGGTTCATCTTTACTCCCCTTTTCGTTCACCCTCTTTCTTATGCGCTGGAAGGAGAACGGGAATTTTACGTGCAGGCTCTGATGCGCCTTCTCTTCGTCATCTCCGTGGCGGACATAGTGATGAGACTTACTTGGTAGCAGAGAAGGGACCTCAAGGCTTCAAACGATCCCCAAAACGATCCCCGAGTCGGCACAAACATGAACGGTACAGTGAGTCATGCCATGCTAATTCAAAGGAAATCTGCTACAAGAAGGAACTGAATTTCGGGATCTTGGAAACCGCATCCTCGATGCGTTTGCGCCACGCATCCACGTCGGTTTTACAGCAATCCGAGATATCCTGCTTCGGGGCTGCCGCAAAAACGTTGTCCAGCGAGTGCAGAGTGTGGACGCCAGCCCCAAGACGCTGCATAAAGGTGAACGCCAGCGGAGACCATTTCTGGCAGCCCGAGTAATTCGTATGGCGAGTACCGCTGTACTCCAGTACAAGGGCGGTATTCTGTAGTACTCGTGTCCATTCCCGGACGTAACGGACCTATGCATGTTAAGTCAAAGGAAACATCCAGATGGCTGTGAAATTCGAACCCATGGGACAACAAGATTTGGCGGCAGCATCTCAACCACGGTGACCGGATCCATGCTGATCATCATCGGTGCGACTTGAGAAACAAGGTACGGGTAGTCATGCTTTGCAGCATATACAGCGACCTCGACCGGATGCTCGTTTACCATATCTCTACGAAAACATAGTCAGTACCAAGGGCGTGGATTGGGGAACACCAACACCTCAGCCGGATGTGGCAAATGTTCATGGCCGGAAAAACCTGATATTTTTCGGACGCCTCCGCAAGAGGCTCGAGGACTTCGAAGGGGGTCGTATCAAGCGCAGGATGACGTCGAGGATACATGAATTGGAAGAGCAGCTCCAGTGTAACGGAGCTTTCGGTTAGATCAACGATTTGGCCGTGGGTCGCCATGTCTACAGGAGAAAACACTTCGGAGCAGACCTCGAGATTCTTTCGATGGACGCGAAAGAGGACGCCGTCCGAAGATTTGTAGGTGACGTCCGCGTCGAGGGAATTGACTGTGTCGTTGAATATGATGCATGTGAGTCCCAATCAGTGAGGAGGACCTACATCTCTCGGACACGGTCTCCTTCGTCTCCATTCCGAGCGGCGTCAGAGTGAGCGGCGTGTGGTGAGAGGCAAAGAAGAACATAAGCGCCCATTCACAGCATCCGGGTCAAATCGGAGCGAGAGGACCCGGACGGGCCGTCGACGGTTGAGGTTTGGGGGGATAAGCCAGCGACCTGAACCCCGCCGTTGATGGATTGTCAGTCCGGGATACAATCTGCGAGGATAACGATTCCTAATTTTTCGAAAAAAAAAATTGCGCGCACAGCCGAGGTCATCGCCAAAGGCGCCAGATTCCCGAAACCTATACAATCGAGGACAACAGAGACTTATATTTGCTGGCGTTCGTTCGATCGTATCTTACACAAATTTCTCCGTCATCCACACTCTGCTCTCACTCATTCTGCTTTTGCGAACCCTAGAATCCACTCCAACCCTGCGCGCAAGTCCGCATCCCACTTCGCCTCCTCCTTCTGAAGCTGCGGGAACGACTGGACGAACCCATGCGGTAGGCCGGGGTATCTATTCAAAGTGTCAGCTCGGCTCACTTCCAGATAAAACGTAAGTGAGACGCACATATCGACCTTCGTCTCGACATTTCGTTCACGCAGGAGGCGCGCATACAGAAGGCCTTCATCGCGCAATGGGTCCATCCCACAGATCTGCACATAAGTTGGCGGGGGAGCTAGTGCTTGGTCAGAAGTGATGGCGAGAAGGGGCGAAAGATCGGGGTGCGCGGCTGGACCGGCGTAGCACTCTGGGTTGGACGTGAGTTTGCAGACGGACGAGTGCTAGCAGGGAGTACGCACCGAGGAAAAGCTTCGCCATCTGCACATTCAGACTCGGCGCGTTTTTGTTCTGCTCGTAGGAGAGGAGTTCTGCTTTATACCTTTGAAGGTTAATCAATATACGGTTCACTTGGCTTTGCGAGAGACAACTCACTCAGAAGGATACGCGTCGTGGTGAAGCATCATTGGTACCCCCAAAAGTTGCCCCGTAATTTTGCTCTTCTGGCCCAGAGCGGTGAAGAGCGGATCTTTGAGCGCGCGGTGGACCGTTGCCGCGGTGAAGTTTCCGCCAGCGGAGAGGCCGCCGACTACGAAGCCCTTTTCCAGTGAGCCGCCAAACTTTGAGGCGTTCTCGAGTGTCTGACCCATTGCGCAGATTGAAGCTGTCGGCGTGAATAACGAGCGGGGCCACGCACCCATTTCAGTGCGGCGTATGAGTCATTGACACCGACAGGGAAGGGATGCTCCGGAGCGAGTCTGAGTGGGACATGTGTACTTGGCGACAACGAGGAAAAAAGCAAAGGTTGTACCTGTAATCCACATTGACAGTCACGATCTGCCGTTCGACGGACAGAATGCGGAGCTGGAAGTCGTCAAAGTCCAGGTTTCCGAACACAAAGCCTAATCAATAGTTATCGAGGGGTTCAGCTCAAATCCAGCGGAAAAGAGGACAGCGTACCTCCGCCATGGAACCAAACGAGAACTGGAAATTTCGCTGCACTGTTTCCGGACGGCGTCGGCGTTACAACGCGCACGTCGATCTCCCCACCTTCAACTGCAACCTTGTGATTTTGAACAGAGTACGTCGAGTCTGACACGAGGCAATCAGTTCATTGTGCAACGTGTGAATCGACAACCCCGTTATTGCGTACCTGGAGGAAGTCGTGAACGGTACCGTTCCAGCATAGCCGGAACCGCCCCAACATGTACCTGTTCGCGCAAGGCTGGGAGGTCTGCGGGGCTAATGCCACTGAAGGAGTCTTGGAGTGCCGCTGTAGAAAGCAGAGCGACGAGCTCCGGCGTCGGTTCGGACAGGTGCGAGTACTGGGACATGTGTGTGAGGGTGGGAAGCAAGCTCGAGAATCACACCTGCCTTTTATATGGCGCGAGAGTCGTTGACTCAGCGACGTCGGAAGTTTCGGTACGGAATCTCGGCCCCTAAAAGCTGATTCTAACTGCATGCCGTTATCTGATGGAGTTTACATTGTATGGTTTTTTTTTGGTGGGGAATGTGTGATGAGTTCCACAGGTGGTCTATGTGTAACCCGTATCAGTTGTCCTACACAAATATGTATGGTGAATGGGTAGTTATGTTACAAAAAAATACTAGTAGAGGGTGGCTTACCTTTCTCCACGACAACAGAATCCCAAATAAAAAGAAATCTACGGATACAAAGATCAGTGCTAGAACCGTCAAGTGATTGAACAGTCCGACTCTGAAAGCCCGAGTCGATGCAAAGCAGCTTGTGCCGGGGGCAGTCGGTCGCATGTGCAGGTGGAATTGCCCCGAGTCACGGCGGGCTGTGTATCCATGGGATGGACTACATAGGGGGTGCAAACCAGCGGTCGGGAAACACCGGTGCAAGAAAGCCAACGGAAAGTTGACGGAAAGCGAATGTGGTGGTGCGAGATTTCTGATTGGTGCGAGACAAGGCGCATTCTGTGGCGGTGCTTCGCATCAATGATGTACTCACACCATCACGTGTACTTTTCGCCTTGCTTACTGCGACCACCTCTGGTACTCTCGCAATGCATCGCTGTCTGGGAATCCCGGAAATCCTCGATCTTGTCTGCAAAGGCCTTGATCCCGTGACAGACGAGCACTGGATCGCGCCGACGGATGGTGCCGAGGTGGCTCTTTCTGCCCTTGCAAGAACCTGCAAATTATTCAGTGGTCCTGCACTGGATATGCTTTGGCAACACCAATCTGGCCTTACCCCCTTTCTACGTCTCTTTCCCTCAGATCTGTTTCCCCCGTTGCTCGGGAGTACGTATACTCATGTTTGGGTGGGTTTCTTTGTCGTCTTTTTCGTTGCCTAAATTGAGTTAACCGCATTATTCGTCTAGACCATGCTCCGCCCTCTCCTTGCGAGCGACTGGACCAGAGTCATCCTCTACACTCCTCGAGTAAAAGTCCTGTCATTCAATTATCCCTTCGGCGGAGTGACGGAGATTGTGTTGGCCCTCAGCGAGTGTTGCCCCCGTGGCTTTTTATTTCCTAACCTCCGAAGATTCGTATGGCCATTCAAGGATTCGATTGCCCTTCCCATCCGCCTATTTTGCCCTCCAGGGTTGAAGGAGATCAAATTCTTTTGCGAAGCCACTAATCACAACATCTCCCGCCTTTCCACACTTGCCACGTCTTGTCCCGACCTCCGGCATGTCTCCATTTCCTTCCGAATCCGATCAGACCAAACCGATGTTGCTATTTCCCTCCTTGTCTGTGGCTTACGACGCCTTGAATCTTTAACCATTGGCGTGCCGACCATGGCTGCCATGCAGCATATCGCCACGTCGCCCGGGCTCACCTCGCTGGAGTTGGCGGAGATCCCACCTCTGTTTGCCAACATAGGTCGAAGCGATCCTCCGATGTTCCCTCACCTTACTCGACTCACTATCGGGCCAATCGCCGCTGCCCTGGTCACCACATTCCTCCGGTCCTTCTCCCACGCCCCCTTCGTTTCGATGCGAATCACTCTGGATGCGTGTGCTACCACGGCAGCGACCGAAGACTTGTTCAGAGCACTGCATGCAGCGTGTGCACACGACTCTCTGGAAATATTCAGGCTCGGGAGCCATGCGAGCGAGCTACCCAGCATTCTGGGAGACTACACCGTCTCTGCGGGCGCGTTGAAGATCCTTACTTGCTTCTCCAGCATCGAGCACCTGGCTATCGCTTCACCAGCTGGATTCGACTTCGATGATGCTACCTTCGTCCAATTGGCGGCGGCATGGCCTGCCCTAGTCGATCTCTCGCTAACACACGGCCTGCCGGATTCGTTCAGGCGGCCACGTGCGAAGCTCACTTTGCGGTCTCTCCACTCCCTCGCTCAACATTGCCCTCAACTCACCATTTTGGCGTTGGAGTTTGATGCTGAAAGCATTCCCCCCCACGGCGGAGAATCACAAGCTCAACACGAGCTTGTACAGCTCGACGTGGCGTCCTCTCCCATTGCTGCGTCAGCGCCCGTGGCTCGCTACTTTTCACGTATATTTCCATGCCTCTCCGAGATCCTCACAATCCGTGAGGAAGAGGACAACGACGATACAGAGGAATTGGAAGAGCATCCGATGGCGATTCGTTTCCATCGCCTTTGGAAGCAGGTTGAGGAGCAGATTCCCGAGTTTGTGGGCGCTCGGAAGGAGGAGTACACTTCCGCGATGCAGTCCTTTGCATCTGGTTCAACTGCGGTCAGTGGGCTTTTGCTATTCAGCCGACACACATTAACCTCCCTCATTCAGACGGTCGCGACCGGTTGAATTCATCGTTCAGTCGTCGCTCAAAAAGTTTCCCTCTATCCCGCGTGGATCTGGGGGTCGATACACATCTCATATCTTCAATCGACCATAGATCTAGATCCTATGCGCCGACATGTAGAATGGCGGTGATGTATCTAGGGTCATAATTTCATTCTGTCACCTCAATCGCGTGTGGGGCAACACTGCTGATTGCTACGGTAATTCTTGGGATGCTACTCTCGCAGTCTATCGGCAAGAACAAGCCCGCCATCGCGGATACCTCATTGCCTTACCTTCAAAACGACCCAGAGTCGGTTGTCAACTCTAGCGACGCAACGTGCGGCAGAAGAACCGCAGGCCATTTGAGAGTGAGCTTGTGTTTCAACTCCTGCTTGATCGTCACTTGGTGGAATGTCTCAATACCGCCGAGGCAACACATTGGGCCTGTCGAATCTCTGTCAGGTAAACGCCCATCTTTTGCTTTTATTGACGCCATGCCTTCCGTTAGATTGAAGGCGTGGCTCACAGTGGCACTTTGAGGTTCACAAGGGCGGTCTTTCAGAGCTCGCTGCGCATCGGTCGCACTTGCCATGCTTCACATAGGAATTACCCTTTCGCTCGGGGCTTGGGCCGTAGCACCCACGGGGGTTTTGTTTTTCCTGGGCGCGGTTCGTATCCAGATGCAAGCTGATAGTTCATCCAGATCTACCGATGCATTCTTCCTCCAGCGCACGATCTCAACGTAGGCTGTTCTCAAGTAATACGATTTGAACTTAGAAATTACATAGACGGAAAGAACAAAACAACAAGTTCCGCATCCCTTGTCCCCTACTGGATTGGGATCCTTATTCGCAAAATCTCAGGGTGCATGCAAGGTGCATGTCAAATAACTTAACTGTATCAGCTCAGTTGGTGGTGTTTGGTCCCCTTCGATGCACGCGTCGGGTCACGAGGACGGGCGAGACCGCGATGGCCCATCACCACCGCCCACAAGCGATTCATGCCTTGTCCCGAACTCTGAGCTGGACGGGGCGGCCACCGAGCATGCTGCAGGAACTGTCGAACATGGACCGTATAACGCAGCTCCAGGACGAGATACAACAGCTCCTCACCATAATGTCCAGCACCATCGCCTACCTCACCTCGCGCGCCAATTTCGTCCAGGTCAGCGAGGACGTCCCGATCACGAAACAGCGCAACCCAGAGAAGTTCGATTCGCCGGAGGTGTTCGAGGGTGAGTGCTTTTCACCTTTGACCAAGGTGTGCTGATGACGTGGCATTGCCAGCGAACAAAAAGGAGCTGGTGACGGATCTAATCGTGAAGGCGAAGCAGGTTGAGTACCTGATCAAATCTCTCCCTGAACCGGAGCCAGAGGAAGAGCAGGTTAGTTCTTGTTGGTACGCCTCTTTCTGCGCAATTCACTGAATATTCGCAAGGCAAAACGCTTGCAAATGCTCGATGAGGAGATGACCGTCGTCAATGAAGAATATGTCGCCGCGGTCGCACGAGCCAGTGCGTTTCATCCTCACTTTTTAGTAGTCAAGGGCCCATCTATTTGTTTCAGAGGATCTGCACGGACAAATAACGGACGTGCTCCGCGTCATGCTTGAGGAAACAGATACTGGGTTCGTGGACAAGCCTTAGTGGGAAGATCCCGGCGGACTCTGCGGTGGCTCATGTCGGACACTGGATGCAAGGCTCAAACTGCAGTGTCCTTCTCCTTCAAAGGTAACTTCGCCCCGCAACTTGTCTGGCACGAAGGACGCATTATCTAAAACCATCTGGCTGTAACTCTTGTTTTTGGCTTTGATCGTGTGGAATGGATGATATTCAAATGTTCAAACTCTCTCCCTCCACCTCGGGCAGATTAAAAGCATCTCGCTGGAGCACAAGACATCACCTTAGAATTCACCCGTTACCCGCCATGTTGTAGGCGATAAACTTTCTAAACCTTGTCAGATAGCCCCAACACGGGGATACAAGGGCTACCAGAGTCTAGAGAATCTTTTGCAGGCGAGTTTAGTTCCACGGTGCTGAACTACCTTACGCTTCCCTCCCTCGAGTACTTGTGCGTCCACACCATCTACAATCCCTCGTCACCCGATCAAACTGCTTGCCACGCACCATCAGCATGTACCTCCACGTACCGGACTTGGAGCCCGTATACGAGTTCATCACGACCTTCCCCTCCTTTCGCGAGCGGCGCATGGCGGCTCCGGGTGCCGCGAGTGACGCATTCAGCGTCCTATTAGCCGCGCTCATCGTGGATGCCTCAGCAATCCTCCCGGCCTTATTCTGCAACTATACATGGCGTTGCGCATTAAATGGTGCCCACAAATTTAAGTAAAGTGAGAAACGAGTTGAAAACTGAAACCTGGCACCGCCAGTTTTTCTTGTCAAGCATCGTAATTTCAGTTGTGAAGTAGCTTCTTGGCCTTGATGCAGGGACGCGCATGGACTTTATGCACACCAATCTCCCAAGGTCAACCTACAACTCACCGCTTGCCGCAACAATGTTCGCATCGATCAATATCATCAATCGTGGATGGGATCAACGATCGTGACAAGGCTCTTGCTTCTGACCACCACCAGCATTAGTCTCTCTAGACAGACGCTCTATCATCACCAGCTCGTACCTCTGCTTACACCAGCATGGCAGCGAGCTCTGTCCTGCGCATCCCAGAGCTCTGCAGCCAAGTTACCGACTTTCTCCACGATTCGAACAAGGACCTCGTCTCTTGTGCGCTGGTCTCCACTTCCTTCACATCCGCTGCCCAGCGTCATCTGTTTCATGACCTCATATTCGAACCTGGATGCCTGGATATCGAGGACTTGGGAGGGGATGGACTATTCGACGGATCGGTGGCATGCCGTCGAGTTTGTTCCATTCTACGCAAATCCCCGCACCTTCAACGGCTTGTGCGCCGTCTCCGCGCAAGTCTTGAGGGGGAAGTTCTTGAAGAGCTACACGACATGCAATTTCCGAACTTGGCAACAGTTTTCATCACCTCAGCCTACGCTTTCATCTCAGCCCCGAGGACAGTACGGCTGGCGTCACAACTCATTGCACGGCCATCCATCCGCCGTGTCGGTCTGGTGCAAATGTCTATGACAAGCGTCACGTTCAACCGGCTGTTCGAGAAGGCGACTGGGAATCTGGAGGAATTGTGTCTCAATCATATGCGCATGCTAGATTCTCCTCCCACACTTGACCCCCTTGAACGCAAGACGCTGAAGACACTGCACGTACGCGGTAGCCCACGAAGCTGGGGGCGTCTTCTATTTTCTTCCTTCCCCTTCGACCTCAGCACACTCGAGACCATAGAAAGCGGAGGTATGGACGAGGCGTCGGCCGCGGGGGTCCTCGCAGGCGCTCGCTTGACTCTGAAGCGCATGGACGTTGACACTCCCCGTACGTTGTTCCCTTATTCATCCACACCCGAAACTCAGTCGTTTCAGATACGTATGACCTCCAACTCAGCAACTTTCCATCCCTCACCGACCTGTCCCTCTGGATCACCGTCGGGCGGTTGGAGACCGTTTTTGCCGCGCTGCTGCCTGGAAATCGCCTCGAGCATCTCTTGCTCGTTCTATGCATCACCACGATATCGGATCCCGTTTCGGGTGCGGCTGCCCTCGACCGGCTGGCGCGCGCGCTCCCTGCCACCTCGCTTCCCGCGCTGCGCACCTTGGAGCTGAACATCCCGGCTGAGCTGCTTCCCGACACGCATGCTCAAACGTGCGCAGCATTTCACGGGTGGGGCAGTGGAAGGGTTGAGGTGCGCGTTGTGGTAGAAGATAAATGTTCGTGCCCAAACCCTTACGCAAACGAAGTGGAGACTAAGGGTCTTGACAGCGCCCGCCGGTAATTTCACCGCGGAAACCTAGGTTAAAAGGGAAACCCACTTTCGTTGTTTCGCTGCAGTTGGGTGCCATAGGTTATCACCTCGCAGATTACATGCGCAGAGACAAGTAGCTGCCAACCGGCTGCCAAGGCCAGTAAAAGACAGCGATGGTCGACGCTGTATGTCTTGAGAGGCTGATTGGCAGTTCTCATTCCGCTCTGTGCATATTTAACGAGGCCAGTCTAATAACGGCCGAAAGACCTTGTTCCTGGAAGCACATGTCCCGGCGTTGATTAGAACCACTGACCGTTCGCCCCGACACAGCGAGCGCGAGGCACTATTCAATTCCACTACATAAGACCTTGACTTCTTTGAAATCATCAAGCTTAAGATGTATAACATAAATCAGCCAGTAAGTGTAGAATCTCTGGGCATCTCCTATGTTTGGGGTTAAGACGGAATAAAGGCGCGTGCCCTGTACGACATTTCTGATACAAGATCCAAATTCGTTATTCAGTGGGTTACGTGAATCTACATTTGGCAGAATGGTAACGCTAAATTGGGTGCGATACACATTCTAGTTGTCGATGACAGTCACGAACTCGCCCGAAAACCAGTGGTAGTCGTCGACGCTGGTTGTGGTCGCGAGCGCGTCGGCGACGATCTTCTTGTACTCCGGGGAGGTGAGAGCCTATCATCCCATGAGCAACTGACGGGACGAAACGGGGTATGTATGCTTACCGCCTTGATCTTGTCGTGCGACGCGGCCTCAACGAGGACCATGAGGCCGAGGTCGCTCTCCTTCAGCCCCATCTCGGAGGCCAGCGTCAATCCGGGGTGCTTGACCGTCTATCACACGGTGAATTGCTTAGCAGACGGCGAGTGGCACGATAAAGGCGATGTACGCACGATTTCGTATTTAAGGATGTTCTGCTGGATGGCGGGGATTGCCTTGACGGCTGCGATGAGCCCTTGCGCCTTGGCTTTCAGGTCCTCGCCTGCAACGCTGGCGCGTAACTTCATAATGCCGATGGCGCGTACGCGGTCGGTGCGGAGCTCGTGGGACATGGTTGAGAAGTGAAGTGAGGTGAGGGAGTTAGGATGAGAGAGAGGATGTAGGATTGGGAGCCACCGACGACAATTTATACTCTTTCTTTCCGTAAGCTTACGCTAAACTAGCAGGCAGGACCCACGGATCCAAGTAGTGTCCCACCGAGAAAGCTTCGAAAAATAGCGAGGGAGGTGACTCAGGCCGTATAAATAGATTTCAATACTAATATTCGGCCGGGTTGCACTTGCTGGAAGATGGGCCA
Source organism: Mycena vitilis (assembly GCA_029203975.1). Lineage (NCBI taxonomy): Eukaryota > Fungi > Basidiomycota > Agaricomycetes > Agaricales > Mycenaceae > Mycena > Mycena vitilis. The sequence continues at coordinate 120,775 of JARGYF010000162.1, forward strand.
AGTTCAACTGCGGTCAAACACGGCATCTGGAGATAGAATCCTGCGGGTCCGCGGCTTAGTGGTGAGGGTGACTTGGAGGGCTCTCTGCTCTTGCGATTTCTTGGAAGCTTGCACAGTGCGTGCCAACTATGTAGGATGACTGTGACCACACCACGAGTGGTCACCCTTGCTCGCCGGTCGAAAGTCGAAAGAAGCTGAGTCGCCACTCGTAGATCCGACGCACCGACTATTGGGTCTCGGAGGGCTTCATGGGGTTGAGTTCTTTACTTAGAAGCACACGTCCACATACTTACAGCCTTACACTCATAAAACGGAGGAGGGCTAGCCGGCGCGAGAATGTTTGATATCACATTCTGGTCCCCTTTGGTTTCCGTTGTACCATTCTGAACCTGCCGTTCAGATTAATCTGAACCGCAGAATCTTCGGCTGGTGATAGGTTCTCCATCCGCGACGTCGACCACTGCACGTACTTAGTGCGATAAACTGGGCACACATGCCGCACACTTTCTGCCCGGGTGGATTCCACCACGGTGTCGAAGAACAGGTCTGTCCGCTTGTGGACAGAAAGAATGGGTCGGTCGTCCGGATGTGGGGTGTACGGGTGAAGCAGAAAGTAGGTGATAGGTCCCAGAAATAGTGTGCGCGCGTGGAATGGAAATATGTGTCGAAATGGAGAAAGTGCCGTGTAGGCGTAGCGCGTGAGTGGAGAGCAGAAATGGCTCGGGAGATGGAGAATCTGGGGCTCAGGAGGAAAGTGTTCACTGGCAGCGTACCCACGGTGGAGTACTCGAGTCACTGGCTGCGCGGATGGTGGTGGTTCGTGCGTAAGAAGGTAATATTTGGCCATGCGTACGTACAAAACAAATAGACGGTCCGAAGACCGAGATATCGTAAGGCACATACGGAGAAAGCCGGGAAGGGAAGGCGACCTGCGGTCCAACCCACCCTTCCACAGTGGGGGGAACTATAATCTCGACCTCGAGATGACGCGAAAAAGGAAGGCTGGACCGCAGCTCAAGGTAACTAGAAACATCAATAAGCAACAGAGATCAAGGCGGTTCGAATCGTGAAATGCTCTCAAACACTGGTTGAAACCGAAGTCGCAACGTCGCTGGATCCTCCGCGGGTAAGCTGTCTATGATGTGAATGATGTGGCGCAGCGGAACTCGAAACACGGGGTCGAGGAGCAACTCCAGCAGCACAGTAAGGAACACGGCTCGCACGCGTTGCATGGCATCATCCAAGCGTGAATGTGGTGCTGTGCGAGGAGGAACGTCGTGATGCGGAAGAATGTGTTCGGGCGCGGGCGCAGCACGGTTGATGGGAGGAATGGTGTGGGGGGAACTCGAATTGAACGTCTGCGTGGGTGAAGCGGCGCGCGGCGCGAGCACAACACGCGTGGGGTTACGAAAGCGCGAGATCAAGTGCGCGGCAACTCCTCCCGGATGGCGCGTCATGGGCAGCGGAGAGCCGTCGAGCGCAACGAGTCGACCATCGTTGTTGATTCTCGCCAGTGATCGGCGCAAGAGGACGTGCGTGCGCGGGCAGAGACGGAAGTCCAGTGGATGGTTCTTGGATGTACCACACACAAAGCAGCGGCGCGAGCGCGGCTTGGGCGCAGGATCGCGCGCGGGCGGCGGCGACGAACGGAGTGGAACGCTCGACGGAGATATCGAGTGATTGGCGACGTGGTTCTCGAACGCTCGGGACTCGGAACACGGCTCCGAAGCGTGGCGAGGGCTGACGTGGCGAGTGTGCCAGCTCATCGTGCACAGTGAGGGCGTATGGAACGGCGCGGGGACCAGATGGAAAAGCAAGAGTAAGGGAATGAAAGCTAGATGCCAGACAACAGATATGACCCAAGAAAAGGCTCGGTAGAAGAACCTTTCCCCCTGAGTCGGTCACCACTGTCGAAGAACAGGTCTGTCCGCTTGTGGACAGAAAGAATGGGTCGGTCGTCCGGATGTGGGGTGTACGGGTGAAGCAGAAAGTAGGTGATAGGTCCCAGAAATAGTGTGCGCGCGTGGAATGGAAATATGTGTCGAAATGGAGAAAGTGCCGTGTAGGCGTAGCGCGTGAGTGGAGAGCAGAAATGGCTCGGGAGATGGAGAATCTGGGGCTCAGGAGGAAAGTGTTCACTGGCAGCGTACCCACGGTGGAGTACTCGAGTCACTGGCTGCGCGGATGGTGGTGGTTCGTGCGTAAGAAGGTAATATTTGGCCATGTGCCAGTGTACGTACAAAACAAATAGACGGTCCGAAGACCGAGATATCGTAAGGCACATACGGAGAAAGCCGGGAAGGGAAGGCGACCTGCGGTCCAACCCACCCTTCCACAACGGCGCGACGGGTAGTTGAGTAATCTGAATTCTGTATTCCGTTATGGATGGTCTGAATCCTCTCTGACCCTGCGGATTGAGTTTCTGATGATTTCAAGATGAGCACGCTCTGCCCATTCAAATGTCAGACAAAAATCCATCCAGACTCTCAGAAGCATTCCCCATTTTCTACCAGCTTAGATATTGCCGCCTTTTTCTGCAGTGCAGTGCACGCACTACCGGCTGTGGGCATGCCGCTAGTGATGTTCTGGCCTTGGCTTGGCCTGGAAGCCATGGCTTTGGCCCGCTTTCAAGCGGCTTTGGCTCGTCAATACCCGAAGCCAGGCCAAAACTTTTGGCTCTGGCTTGGCTTGGCCTGGCTTTGGCCTGAGCCATGGCTTTTCGGCGGAATTCGGACCACAACAAAACCGAGGTATGTGTCGTCCAAATAGGGTCTTGAGAGCCTCAATATGTGCTGTGAAGCCCGTGTAGTGTTAACTGCGGGATTATCTTGTCGCAACCGGCGGAATGAGATGTCACCATCAATATCTGACGCGTGAATTCGAGCTCCCACCAATGGTTTGGGCCAAATAAGAATGCCTGGAACATTTCCAGCCAGTACAGATACCATAGTGAGTAGTGAGTGCTGGAGATTTTGTGTGAGTGATATCTAAGTGGATTTTGGATATCTTGTTCGCCAATCTACGATGTTCGAAGGGGGGTCTAAAAGCCATGGCTTTATGGCCCGGCTTTGGCCTAGAATACATCGGAGCCGGGCCAAAAGCCATGCCAGGCCAAGGTTTTGGCTTGGCTTTGGCCCTGGTACCAAAGCCAAAAAGCCATGGCTTTTTGGCCTGAAGCCAAAGCCAGAACATCACTACATGCCGCGCTATCCACCTTCTAGTCCGGCGACGCAACCAAGATTCAAATCAATCTGCATGACACTGTTGTACATTGGGCCTGTTTTCTCTAAAGAAATCTTAGTGACTTGAGTAAGCTTGAGTAGTCATGATCAGACTTACGCAACTTGGGGGAACGTGATTGGAACTTGAACCGTAACCCAAGGAAGTACTTCAAGTAGGTTATGTTTTTACCTGAATGCCATTCGGCTTTACTCCCGTGTCTGCTGGGAAACTGCTGGGAAGCGGTGCAGAAGCCGAACTATCGGGACCAAAAAGGGAAATTACGCGATCACATGTTCATATGCGGTGCAAGCCTAATTGAGAAATATTACATGCGCACAATTACACCAGTGCAAAAACAGCGAACAAAGCGCAGCTGAAGGCAGATAATAAGCATTGTTAGAGAACTGCGCGGTAGTTATACATAAGCACGGAAAAATTACTCGGGATGGAAGGCTACGTTGTGAGGATAGTTTTTGACGTATTCTTTCCTCGCCGTGTATTTGGAGCTTCGGGCAGGAGTGAAAAAATCCGCCTCGGACTGGGTTCTGAAACTGAGCCCACACTTTCCCTACCTAGCCACGTGGGGGCCGAACACTGCGCGGTCGTCAACGGAATGGCGGTGGAGATATGCCGCGCAGTCCCTCGCAGCTTCGGCGTACGTCTTCACGAGAATGTGGCTGACACTGCAGTCCATGGGCCCGCGTCTGCGTTCGTAACCTCCATCAGGGAGAGGCCTGGTGAACTCGGCGCAGTTGATGAGGCCGCATGATGCCGCCATCGCGCGAGCAGCTAGAACAATCTCATTGAGAGAGGCCCGCCTGCCCCCCTCCGTACCTTCGCCAAATGCGAAACCGTCGCACCAAACGCGAGAGTAGTTTAGCGCCCGAGGTTGTGGAGTGCAGAGCTGGGAGTACAAGGCAAGGTGGTCCGCTCCCGGATCTCTGGCGAGCCCGGTGAAAGGTGGATGGACGATCAAGGGAACAGTTATAAGCCAAGCGATGTTCGCCTTGGGATGTTCAATGGCTGCGAAAAATTCGGCATCATGAGGGCTGGCTAGATCCTTGCCTTGCGCAGTAGCTTGGCATGTCCATGAAGAGGGAGAGAAAGTCCATTTTTTCGACTGGCACTTTCTGATGCAGGATGAAACGCCCGCTCCCGCGATCGGGTACCCCCGCATCGCGGTAAGGCGATAGGTGACCTCTCTCCCCTTTCTGCACCGCGAACTTGAGATGGGTCGCGGATAATTCTGATCCGCCGGTGCAGTGTCATGAGACTGTGACCCTCGAGGAACGCGTTCTGCATAGCCACTAACGCCTGGGGAACAAGGGCCTGTAAAGGAATGTCCCGGTCCTGCTTCTGCTTTCCACTGGATACCATATAATAAATTGCGGCGGCGAGTTGATCAGGTAAGCAATCCCACGCCGTTGGAATCTCGCCGGACACAGTGTCTTTGAATTTTTGTGACGCTGCTGCGCGAGCAACCTCGGTGCAAAAATTGGTCGCCTTCTCTCCCAGCGTCGGCCGAAGATCAAAAGTTTGATTGACGCGGATGGGCGGATTCGCACCGCCGCCAGAGAGTTCTGAGACATATGGGACGGAAGTGGAGCCGAATAGGCAACCCATCGTCAAAGCAAATATTGCTGTTGATCGAATGCGTATAGCAGAGGCCAGCGTGGACATACAGGGCCCTGCCCACCGCGGCCTCAATGAGGAGGAGAAGCTTTCTGAACTCATCAGAGACCTCGACGCCGCCGAATACGTCCTCGGGCATCTTGACTTTGGGTGTAGGTGGATCGCCAGCGTGCTCGACGAGGAACTGGTGCGCCAGCTCCACAAGCCGGTCCAACGCACGCGCCTTCAGCAGCGCGTCGCGTGCTAGCTGGTAGCCATTGAGCAGCCCGACGGTACGGGATTGGCAACTTGCGTCGAGCGTGACAGCATCCAGGAGGTTTCTGTCGGCCTCTGGATCTGAAAGCCACAGACCATGCGGCCACAACGTGCTTCGATCGGACCAGTAGTTCGAGCGCCTCTGGGGTCGGAAAGTCCGGGCGTTTCTCTCTAGGAGGCATGATAGGGTGGTGCTGATCTGGTGTGCAGGCGTGCTATACCTCGGGTTCAGCATTGACACTCAGAGTGACCATGTCAAATCCAACACTGACTTTGTGGTATCAAGAGTAGTGATGAAAACACCTGGAGGCTGGGCGAAGAGGGGACAGTCAAGTCGAAGAAGGCGTCAGTCGAAATCAGGAGTGCAATGAAAAGTGGGAGACGAGGAGGGGAGATCAAGTGGATGGTAATTCCATCCATAGTGAAGCACGCAGAGGGCGGTCGACGGTCTGAGAATTGAGTTTGGCTGATATTGGCTCGGCGATGTTAAAGAGATGGATAATTTGCGTGTTTTATAGTACTCGTTGCGTGGCATTCAGAGATCGGGGATGCGATGGTATCAAGAAATTTGGCTTGTAAGTTTTGCCGTCTTCTGGGAGGTTTTCTGAGGATGGACGGGTCTGTGGCATGTACCTGCGAGTTCCAGAAATTGCAGTGTTCACTGTGATCTGACTCGTTGCCCATTCAATCCATTGTCGAGTGGTCTGATTCTTGCCAATTGCTAGATCCAAGCCCAATCCAAGCCAGATTTGAGCCAGTCTCAGCCAGATCTTCTTGCGCGATAAAAATCCTTCGATCTTGGCCGACAAAGACATTGCGGGATTTGGGGACGTTAGCAACACTCCTTGTGGGTGATCATGAATGTCGGGGACACAGCGGCGGTGACAGCACTCTTGAGTTCGGACAAAGTTCGGAGGCGTTGAGGAGAAGAAAAGGAAGTAGGGTGTCACCCGGTCACATGTGACCATGATCATCATTCAATTGCCGCGTGGTATGTCTCGCCACCTGGCACCCCGCCCCTTCCAGTTGTCCGCTCCTGAATCCTCAGTGAAACCTCCTTATTGCGTCGACGCGTGGATTTTGATCCCTACAGCCATAGACGTGTTTCCTTCATTTTATTGTCTTTTTCTAGGGTTAGGACGACCGTGGATCTGCCTTGGATCTGCCAGTGACGTGGCGTGCCTCGGGCATGGCTCGGGGATTGCACTCATGATGACCGATGCTCAGCTTTTCTTAGCGCAAGCCAGACGATTATCAGCCTTTACCAACCGCGGGGAAAAATTAACGGCGCCGCCCAAGACGCAGGCAATTGCACCTTGCAGCGATGAATATGCATCAGATTCACCCGCGACCGCTGCTAGAAGTATTCTTTTGGACCCACAGCTGGATCCGCCACGGTGTCTTACAGAATCCCGCGCTGATTGCATTCGTGCTGCCGGTGGTGCTGTAACACGGCGACTGTTCGAGGCGGCTTCGAAATCAAGACATCAACCCGCTCAATTGGCGTGACGGTGAGAACGGACGATCTCTACTCTACTCCTCCACCGTCCTCAACATGGATCCAGAGAAGCCCCCACACGACGTTGAGCAAGGTTCCAGCGTCCAGTCTAACGCATCGAGCAACATACCCAATGAAGAGAGCAAACTCCCAGCATGGACGTATCCAGAAGGAGGATTTCGTGCATGGGCCACTGTCCTTGGAGCGTACGTCCGGCGTCTACACGAAAGTGTACTGCGACTGACTGGGGACATTAACCCTCAGTTTTTTGGTGCAATTCTGTGGATTCGGGTGAGCCCATATATTGAACGATTTCCTGTCCAACGATGCCACCAATCCGCAGATATACAACTTCATTTGGTGTCTACCAAGGTGACATATCACCTAACCCCCTCGCTGTGGCTGATCAACTTGCCTTGTTACTGAAGATTTCTACACGCGAGACTACCTATCGCAGTCATCATCCTCAGCCATCTCGTCAGTTCCACTCGACCGTCCAACGCCCTCGCGAATTTATTCATCCTTCCTCCGCAGATGGATCGGAAGTATTAACACATTCATTGTGATATCGGGGGGCGTCGTCGCAGGGCGCTTGTACGATCGGGGATATTTGTGCGCTCGTTTGATGCTACGAAATGCTCAGAAGCTAATCGACAGCTAGCCACCACCTCATCATTGGCGGAAGCCTACTACAAATATTCAGCATCTTCATGCTCTCCCTCTGTAAGCCCCAGCAACTCTACCAGGTTTGTCCCCTTTTCTTCGATCCACACACTCAACACACTCCGAACCTCAGATTTTCCTGGCACAAGGGTTGGGCATGGGTCTCGGTGCGGGTACCGTGTACGTCCCGACCGTCGCCGTCGTCTCGCACTACTTCTCCCGCCGCCGCGCACTCGCCATGTCCATCGTCGCGTCCGGCTCCTCTCTCGGTGCTGTCGTACACCCCATCATGCTCAACAACACCCTCCGCCGCCTGGGCTTCGCCACCGCGGTGCGCGCGAGCGGGGGGCTCATCGGCGGCCTGCTCGTCATCGCGTGTTTGCTACTTCGCCCACGCTACCCACCCAAGGTCACCCCTCCCCCGTTCTGGCGCTCGCTGCCGCGCTTCTTCTTACACGATCGGCCGTATTTGTTGGCTGTACTTGCGTATGTGTTTTTTTTATCTCTAACAAAAATGGTGGGCTGACAAAGGTCGGGGCGACCAGTATGTTCACGTACACAGTCGGATTTTACTTCCCCTTGTTCTACCTGCAACTTGATGCGGTTACGCATGGAATCAGCCAGAACCTGTCCTTTTACTCGGTATGTCCATCCACAATCATACTCACGATGAACTGAAACGAATGGAAACACCGTCCAGCTTGTAATCATGAACGCCTCAAGCTTCGTCGGTCGACTGACACCAGGCTTCTTCGCGCATCGCCTTGGCGTGCTGAACATCATCACCGTCGGCGGGGGCATTGGCGCCGTGCTCATCCTCTCCATGATCGCGCTCAAAAGTGTTGCGAGCGTGATCGTTATTGGCATACTATACGGGTTCACGGCCGGGACGTGTGAGTGCTTGGTTTCTCTTCTAATCCCTCTGAATGGCTGCCTTCCATCCGCCGTAATCCTGACTAAACTTCGAATACAGTTATAACACTGATGGGTCCACTCATGGCGGTACTCACAGATAATATGAGCGAACTCGGGTGAGTCTCTTCATTTTCCGCTTAATTATTCGTCTGACGCAAACGTAGCCTCCGCATGGGCGTGGCATTTGCCATCGTGGGGTTCGGAGGACTCATCGGTGCGTATTTCCTTTTTCTGCCCGCGATCCTTCATAATCCCATCTTCATGGTTAGGTCCTCCAATCAGCGGTGCGCTCCTCACGAGCCGATTCCGCTGGTGGCGTCCGGCATTATTTAGCGGGGTGCGTTGTCTCGCATCCTCACCGTCTACTCCCCTTCCTCCTCTCATTCAATAAACATCCCATCTGATTATGAATGCAGATAATGGCCGTGGTCGGCTTTGGCTTCTTCTGCGCCACCGTCGTCGCGCTGCGCCGCAAGAACAGACTTAAGCGCGAGGCGAAGGAGCGGGAGGAGAAGGAACAGACGCAGAACGACAAGATCGTGACTCCTGCTGACCCTGATGCGACAGGAGATGCGCAGGCTGCGCCGAGTGAGCGGGGCGAGGTTGTGGCGGAGCCGTGAGGAGTACGCCGAGAGCCAAGGGGCACAATTGGTTCAAGAAGGTAAAAATATCGCAAACGAACAACGGCATGAGCGAGATGTCATCCTCGCCGACAACAAAGAGAAGGGAGGTATTAGACCGAGGCAAAAATCGCGGACGTTTGCTCGTATAGTATGCTACATGTACTTGTTCCCACTTTTGAACGTAAATCATCGAATATTCGTGCGACGTTACGAACCCGCGGACTGATGGTCAATTGTTTTTGATGACGAACGGACACTGTACATTATAATTTATTCCGCGACAAATAGATAACTTCTATCTGACATAGCGGTCTCGAAGGTGATCGCTTTAGTTGGTCAACAGGAAGGAATCTCTGTGGTTAAGTACCCTCTACCTCTGTAACCTGAGTTCGCGGCTGTACCTTTTCGCCCGCATCACCCAGGTTATCGAGCTCAATCCTGCGCTCCTCTTTTGTGCGGCGACGCACAGCGAAAAATGTCACCGCGAAGCAGGCGAATCCAAACGCTGCCATCAACTGCCCGACATTGGTGAATTTATATTCATCGAAAGATGAGAATGAAAGCGGTGCACGCACCCCGCTGAAAAGCGCCGGGCGCCACCACACAAAGTGGCCAGTTAGCAGAGCACCGTTGATCGGTGGACCTTGACAAGGTGGTGATAAACCACTTTAGTACTCAAATCTAAGAGAAACGCGTGCGACGCACCTATGAGACCGCCGAGGCCCATCAATGCAAAGGCGACGCCCATGCGGAGTCTGCGGGTTTATTTTGTTGACGGTTGGATAATCTGGAACGAAGAATAGCGTACCCCAGTTCACCGATATCCTCCGTGAGGACGGCGAGCAGCGGTGGGATTAGGGTAATATCTGTGGGCAATGTCTCATGTGAAATCAACGAAACAACAATAGAGAATACGCACAGACACCGACAGCGAGGCCATATAAAATGCCAATCACGACCACACTCGCTATAGTCTTTAATGCTATCATCGAGAGGATGAAGACGGCACCGCAGCCAGCGGCTACGAGGAGCACGTTGAGAATTCCGAGCCGCTGTGCGAAAAAGCCAGGTGCAAGTCGGCCCACGACACTCGCGGCGTTCATTATTACGAGCTGGACGTTTGAAGGTGTCAGCAGGGAAGATATTGTGCGAGGTACCGACTGACGGAGTAGAAGGAAAGTGTTTGGTTAATCCCATGCTTGACTGCGTCTAATTGAGATTAAACAACATGCCATGTAGGACACATAAAAGACGTGCACACCTAATTGAAGGTAGAAAATGGGAAAATAAACACCGATGGCGTATGTCGCCATTCTGCAGTGAGTGAGTGACGATCCTGACAACTCATGTTCTACTCACCCGATCGAGGTGAAGACATATGCCCTGTCCTTGGCAAAGCGTCTCAAGGACTTCCAAAATGGCAGGTGGGTCCCCGCAGGAGGGAGGCGGGGGCGCATCAGCAGACACGCGATAACGAGGAGACCGCTGACCAGGCCAGCGCTTGCACGGACGGCGTTGCCAAAGCCGAGAGATTGAAGAGTGTTGTTAAGCATGATCGGATGGACGACAGCTCCGAGAGAGGAACCAGACGCAACGATGGCCATGGCCAGCGCACGGCGTTTGTGGAAATAATGAGATACCACGGCGATGCTGGGGACATACATGGTCCCGGAACCGAGCCCTGCACCCAGGCCCTGTGCGAGGAAGATCTGTAAAGTGTCGGTGTCAGCCGTACAGATGCAGAAGAAATCAAACCTGATACAGTTGCTGTCGTTTACAAAGTGACAACATAAATAAGCTGAAACATTGTAGCAGAGCCCCGCCACAGACGAGGAAATAGCTAGCTGCCTGTTGGGGCTGAACTCCGCGATAGGCAAAAGGAACACGCACAAGTGTCCTCTATCGTAAAAGCGACCGGCGACAAGGCCTCCAGAAATGATGATGAAAGCATTTATGCTCCCAATCCATCTGTAGACCGAGTCAGGCATTGCGGGTGTTCGAAAGCCGGGGCGTTCTTACGATATCGCAGAGGCTGACGATTGGGTCAAGTAATCTCGCGTGTAAAAATCTGGGACGAAAATCAATGCATCCGTCGAGGGCGTCTGGCGAAGCAGTTACCTTGATACACCCCAAAGGACGTAGTGTATCTGTCGGTCTCGATCAGACTCAAACCAAGTCCCCCGAATTTATGCGAACCCAAAACCGCAAAATTGAACAAGGAACCTGGGGAACCGAGCTGAATTAACAGCACAAAAGAAATGTCACTGCAGCACGTACGCTCCGGCTACTGTGGCCCACGCTCTCAAGCCGCCTTCAGGGAACTCTGTCGTAAGAGGTGTGGATTCAAGGTCGCCATCGGAAAGATTCGCTTCGCGGTTCGTGGCCTCTAGTGGCTCGTCTTTCGAGCTTCGTACCTCGTCCTCGTTGCGCACGACTACCCGGACACTGGCCAGCATCGTTCCCTCCGTCGCTGGCGGTGGGCTCCGTGTATGCCTCCGCTGTCAGCTGTGCAGCCTTAAGTAGCCGTGTCGTAAGCAGCGCTTCTGGATCTCCGTCCTCCGCGCGGTCTAACTTCTCCCTCGGTTTGCGACATACGTAGTACAGTACCAGCGGAATACACCGACGGGCACTGGGGGAGTGATCATTTTGGAGCGCTGTGGCATTTGCCTGGAAGCAGTCTTGACCTTGAAGACCAGAGTAACATTGCGCTTGCGGCATCAGGAAAAAAGATCTTCCTACGTCACTTGCGCTTAGAATCTGATGCCCAGATAGCGCCGGTAGCTGATGGCGGTGGCTTGGTAGCCGGTGGTAGCCGCGGTAGCGTTTCATTGCAGCTTGGTAGTGCCAGTAGCGCTCGGAGCATTGGCAGGGGACTGGGTAGCTCCGATATTTCTGGCGAAACTATAAACTGCAATCAGCTTACCATTTCATCTCCTCCATGTAACCCATTCCTTTGGGATTCTGAATTGGTCCCGCTACCGGTTGGCGTCCTCGAACAGGCAAAAAGTGGGTGCGTTAACAGCTTGGTCGAATCAGCCAGCGATTCGACCAAGTCATTACCGCACTGACATATTCCCTTTTCAAGAACAAGACCAGATTTCGAGGGACTCGGAGTAGCATTAGAAAAACAACAAAGTAGGTATTAGGCTATTAGCGTCCCGCACGGCCATGTAATCTAATCCGAACTCGACGATCTTCCGCTTCTTTTTTGGCAGCGTGAACGGAAACTAAGTAACGGAAGAGATAAAAGTCGTGGTGGCGTAAGTATGGGTTGAGATAAAAAGATTTAGAACGGTCCAAGACCGTGTCAGAGGTCCAACCTGCGTCTGCGGCTCGACCAAAGACCGGGATTAAATGGCAGGACCGCGCAATCTCGCTTACAGGAATTATAGAAGATCGTTGGCGGAGGTTTCGCGACGACAGTGAGACTTGATGCATTCCGAGCCCAGCCACTGGGGCTTGAAGGGGCTTGAACCAATCAACGTAAGCAACGGGGTCTGAAAATTCCCCGAAGTTGGACGGTATGCGGAATATGACGCGAACGCGAGCGACACAGAGTCCTATAATTCATCAGCAACGGCACAAAAACAATGTGATGAAGCTCACCATCTGTTGGGCCCGCATTCTGCTGGCTCGACTTTGTGCGTGCAAGGACCGTGTCGAATTGGCCGGCCTTTTCCGGTTTGACACCTTTCGGAGTCAGTCGCAAGGGCTCGCGTTTGACAGCCCGGATCGTGTCGCGTAGCTCAGAGGAGCCAACCTCGCGAATAGGAGGGAGAGAAAGCGAGAAGCGCTTGTATACGGGGAACACAGAATTTTCGGTCGGAACGAGAAGCGGGATGATGGATTTCGAGTGGAGGAATTCCGCAAGGTTGTCAAGGAAGGCGGGCGCATGAAAATCAGCGACAATGGTGGTGACAGCCATGGTGGGAAATGCGGGTTTTTTGGCAATTGAAAACGTGGGGAGGGAAAGCTCGTCACCCTCATCATCTGAATCATCGGGGGGATCGACAGAGGCGTGGGCAACCGGAACGGTGGAATCCACATCTTCGTCGTCGTCGTCATCTGCATCAGAGTCGAGGTCCGCGGTGGTGAGAGGCGCGAGGTACCCTGGAACAGCCCATTGGAGATAGCTTCCAAATTTGTGGACAGACTCCTGGCGACGTAACCATACAGTCATTTGTCGGGTATAGGCCTTCTTGTTGCTCGCCTGGTACCCGACCTTCGCAAGATCGATGTGGAGGCGTTCGGTGCCCTCGGTATTAAACCCAGCCGCGGATCCCCGTGAGCGAATAGAGTCGACGTAGTGCTTCATTTTGTGAAGTTTACTGATGTTAAAATGTGTTCGGATGTCGAGTTCGACAAGAACAGCCTTGTTGTTGTGGAAAGCCAGCCACGCAGCATCGAGCTGCATCAGCGACTCGTCGCAGTGAGTCTCAAAATGGGCGTAATAAATAAAATCAAGAATTCCGCGGGCGGCGAGTTGAACTCGGGGGTGGGTAGCGCCTGCGAGAACACCGAGAAATACTTTCTCCATGTTCTTGCGCTCGTGGCCGGTCCACTGCGTGGTCAAGGATATGCCCTTTTTGAAGTGACGCAGGCAAGGGTGAGGAGTCATCGCGCGGAAGCGGCGGTCAACCTCGGCAGCCTCCCCGGACATCGCAGCGGTTGTCCATTTGACGGCGTGGTCTCCGAAGACGCCGTTGTGAAGTTCGTGGAGGATATCAGGGGTCATGGCGCGAAAGATTTCGCAATGGGGTAGGTCGGCCCAGAACGGATTAATGGCGCGCAGGTTTTGTTCGACGAACTCGGGCGGATATTCGCCGTTGGCTTGATCTTTGAGAATTTGTAAAGTTTTTTCACGGTCGCGCCACTCTGCGTGAGTCGTATCGCCCCGGCTCTTGGGAGCACAGGTGCAGCCCGGGCAGGAATTTTCCCCGCAGCAGCACACGAGGCACTGCTCCGGGTAGTCGGCAATGTACGCGGCGAGGATGAGGTACATCTTTCTCACGAAACCATCGGCACAATCCATCATCACGCCATCTTCTCCCGCCGCCTTCAGCGACTGCAGCATGGTGCGCATACAGTCGTGGAAGAGCTGGTAGCCAACCTTCGACCGCCTTTTCTTGGCGAAAATCTCGAGCTTGGCGACAGGGATATAGCCCAACAAGACAGTCGCGTGCGAGGACGGCCGACGGCGAGTCTCCATGTCGATGTTGCCGATGGTGAGATACACGGGCCATGCCTGCTGGTCACCGCTGAAGCGCGTCAACTGGGTTTTATCGGTGGCTATGATGATTGGCACAAGGGTTGCGCCGACGGGTAGAAGCTCCTGGAGATTTTATCATGGTGAGCGACACACTTCTCTCCTTCAAAGTAAAACAAACCTGTATGTCCCACCACCAGTCTGCCGTCCACATCTCGTTAAACTCCCGATTGCTGTACTTCCCGTCGACGCGCTTCTTGAAAATGCGACACGGCTCATATACCTGCTCGGTAAACGCTGGATTTCCAACCAATTCCCGCACGCATTCCACTGGATCCCTGCACCACATCTCGACGATTTCCTTCTTGGCTTCCCCATCGGCATTCAACTCGTCGCCCACAAGCTCAAATGGATAGCACCTCCACTTGGGACCCTCTGGCAGCGCGTCGATTCGCTGCAAGAATGCGCGGTTATTATGGAACGACGGATTACTTCCCTCTCGGACCTGAAGGGCGGTGTTTAGAATCGACGCTTTGCAATAGAATACATGTTACGCACCGTCTTCAAGTTCAGATAGGCATCTGTCTTCTTCTGGCTTATTCCGGACGTCATCAGCCAGCGCGCAAGCTCCCATTCGTCCTCGCTTTCGAACGGTGACCACGGAGCCTGCCCTTTACTCTTTTGATCCTCGCGCAACTTCTCAAACTGGGTCTGGCACTCTGCAAGAATTGCGCCGGCAGCGCGGGCCTCCGGGAACGGCTGGAACCAGCGTGCGTCTTCATCCTCTACCTCCTCCACCGTAGCCCGACGACGCTTTTTAGAATTATCCTCCTGGGGTATACTTGGCTGATTGAGTGAATTGACGCGCGGTGGATCTACAACGTCGTCTTCGGAGTCTGCAGCATCGGGATCCTGGCTCTGCATGCCGCCGTCAAAGAAATCCGAGCCTGCGCCTCCCACTCCCCCTCCGTCGAAATCCCCGTCATGTGAAGCATTGCCGGCTGACTCGTCGCGGTCCGACTCCGACTCCGATTCGACATCATATTCCTCGAATTGTTTCTGCCGGCAGTCTTTGAATAGCGATAGGTGCGCACGTTGCCCTTGGAGTGTCGGGAGCAGGTTTTGACAATACGGGCAGGTGGAATCCATGGTGCGTAGCAGACGAGTCGGCGGGGCGGTGCCGATCTGGCCCTCTTTTTCGAGTGACGCCATCATGCGGTGCGCGCGCGATCCACGACCCCGTGCAATTTTGTGTTTGTTGATTCCCACCCTCTCAGCTCCACTCTCTTTCATACCACCATGTCCTCCAACGAAGACGAACCGTCCAATGCTCCTCCACGGGCTCGGGCTCGGGCCAAGGCACCCGCCCGCCGCTCTGGTGACGACCTCTCCGGCAACCAGGTACTCGAGAATCGCACGCGTGACTCTTCGAGCCGCCAGCCTTCCAAAAAACAGGATCTGAGTGGTATGTGGGGACGCGAAGCATCCACATCCCACCTACCCTTTACTGATTTCTTTGCTCTCCAGATAAAGAGAACTTCGAGGCAAACCAGAAAAAGCTCGACAAGCTGCTGCGCGACGCCGAAAAAATCAAGAAGCAGCTCAGCAAGCATCCAAAAACAGCTGCTCCCAAGCCCCATGACGACAACGACCTCGAAAGCGAGGAGCAGAACGATTCGGGCGACGACAACGGCATCTCCTTCCAGTCTTCGGTACGCCTCGTTCCTTCCTTTGTCTCACTCATGCCTGCTCTGTCTCTGACATCTACCACAGATTAAACAATTAGCTCCCCTACCCGCCGAACCTCCCCGTCGCACTGTGGACTTCCGCAAGCTAGCAAAGAATCAAGCGCCACCAAAGACATCTTCCCGCGCCTTTTTAACGCTGCCCGAGCGTCCGCCAGGGGAGGACTCGCCACCCCCTTCCCCTGTTCGCAACAACGACGGCGACGACATGGAAATCGACGCCCTCGCTACCTTCACCCCCCACGCTGACGACACTCCCGACAATCGCCTCCGCCCTGTTACCGAGCGTGACGGTCACGGTCACCCCCAAACACCGTCTTCACCATCTGCTGGTCGCGACATCTCTCACCAAGGCCCCGCGCCCTCCGGTGCATCGCGCAAACGTCCTAGCCCATCCTCCGCCCAACCTCCGCCGCCCGCTAAGCGCAAACAGAAGGAGCCTCAGTTCGCCGAGGGCTACGTCACAGTCAAAGGTGCAAAGCCCAAGGCAGCGGATTACGAGCCCGCCGTCGAAGCTCTTCTCATTCGTGCCATGGCGGAGTACGCCATGCTCATCGTCACCCTGAACGCTTTCCCCGATATCGGCCTTCAAATAATCTGGGCAAAGACGTGTTTCAGGCACGCCTGTCGTGCCGCTAACCTGTACTACTCTATCACCGAACGCATGGTCAAACTAGTAAGCTCCTCCTTCCTCCTTCCTTCTCCCTCCTCGTCCCTCCTCGTCTAATACCACGACTCCAGATCGGCAAGCGGGGGTCTCACGTCCGGTCGAAGATTGTCATAGCCTGCCGGACTCTTTTCCCCCCGCACTACAAGTTTAATCGCACCTTCTCAAAGGCGGCAACCAAGGCCAATCGAGATCGCTCAGAACGACTCGCCACTGGGGCGTCGTATCACTATAAGGTATGTGTCGAAACACTGCTTCTTGGTTCTTGAGGTTTACGTCTTCCCAGGATGTAGACGCCGGTACCGGATATGGTGGGAACACCATCCTCCTCGATCTACGCCAGGCCGTGTTGTTCGCGGACAAGAAGTCGCTGGGCGTCATCTTTGCATCTCACTTCGAGCTGTACCCGTACCCGACCCTCGCCTTGGAGTTTTCTATTGTACGTCTTTTGGTCATACTTCTCGCCTCCACTGCTAATACTTCCGTAAAGCTGCAGTTCATCAACAGCCAGTGGTCGACCGGCCAGTTTGTGCAGGGCTCGTTCCTTGAGAAGGAGTGGGCCGCCCCCTATCGCACGCATCTCGCCGACATCAACCGCTGGGCCGAGCTGAATACCGAGGTCGTCGACAAATTACGCCACAAGTGGTACACCCGTGCGACGTAAGTTCTTTCATGCCCCAAATTCATTCGATACTTACGTTTTGATACAGGCGATCCCTGGGACCCGGTGCCGCGTCGCAAGCTCCGACTCATATCACCCAGTCCCGAGAAGATGCGCTCCGTGCCGAGCTGGATGGACGGACGGGCGAGACGGATAGCGAGGAGGACAATGCGGTTGAAGAGGATGCCGAGGATGTGTAGATTGTATCATTCATGTTTTCAAATAATCACACACATTTTCTCGCTGCTACTACTGCACAGTATGAGAGAGCTATGCATTTACCAGACTCTCAGTAGTATAGGTCTCCCTGGTAGCATGAGATATGGTGCGCTACGAGGCGCTACTGACGGCTACGGGATCTACCCGTGATGGCTACCAGGCGCTACCAGGCGCAACCACGCTTTGGCCCAGGGCTACCACACGCTACCATAGGGGGTACTTGTCTACCGGGGTACCACAGGTATGTTAGCTACCAGGCGCGACATAGCCAACGGATTTTTTCCTGATGGGGAGTCCAAACGGGGCCGGCATGGCTCGCGTGGACGCCGTGGAGCTCCTGCCAGTACCACACGGGCTGGCAACAGCCGATTGCCGAACGGGTCCATACATTGAGATTCCTAATTGATCAGACGCCAGTTCAGTTCTAACCAAGTTCTAACCAAAAGCCAGCCAGTCGAATGGTGTACGGTCGACTAGGTGCAGTGGATTCCGGGTCTGATGGAACAGGATGGTCGCATCTGCTGAGGGAATCGGAGCAATTTGCCCCGTCGCCGCTGACCACAGCCTGAGAATCGAGCACTTGCATCACGCTGTTTTTGGGCCATGATCCGCCGACGCGATTTATTCTTGTTCTGATTCACTTTGTGTCCGACAAGTACCATCGAGCCGTTGAGAAACGTTGAGGAAATCACAGCACAATTTGGGAACGGCATGTCGCGAAGCTGTTCAAGACTTTTTCCCCCAGAGGCTATGTGGAGACGCCAGAACAGTGCAAAGAAAGTGCGGTTACTCCCGCCAATGCGACGTAGGGTTCAGGCCGATACCCCTACATCCGCGTTTGAATTATGTCGAGGTGAGAGGAATAGATGACGCTGGGCAGTAGACAGTGGCACGCAAGATTCAGAGCGGCGACTTGGCGGCGAACGAGTGGTCCTGAAGTCGACGCCATGGTCGATAAGTGTAGCAGAGCCCATGGCACGCTTTGTAGCAGCTGGTAGTGGTGGTGGCAAGGACCAGTTGAGGACCAGTAAGTATGTGGCACTGGTGGCGAGAAACAGAAAGGGGCGCACGTGATCCCGACGTGTGGCTCGAGGCGACAAGCATGACGAAACATTGATGGGCAAAAACCCGTTCTCTGTCTCAAGTTCGTTCGAATTACGGAACAGGTTTAGTTCATACTTATCATGAGCGTCACATCCGCCTATGGTCACAGGATGAGTATCTTAGCGTCCAGAGGCCACATCAGCAAATCGTGATTTTGGCTGTAGTGGGCTGTAGTGGCGGTAGTGGACCGGGGCCTCCATAGTGCTCCATAGTGCGCCCGGGATTCCATAGTGCTATGGAGTACTATGGAGTGGGTGGTCACTACAGAGGGTTGGGCGCGCCCTGTGTAGTACTACAGTTGTTGGGCTCGCCATGTAGTACTACAGGCTATTGGGCCCAAAAAGCACATTCGCCCACTCGTTTATATTACAACTCGATTTCTCGTTACTTTTGTAGAATACAGCAAAAATATTGATTGAGCATGCAAACCGAGCAGCGCAAGTGCGCTTTACAAACCAGATAGCTAAGTATACAAATTCAGGGCAACTGCCCTTTACAAACCCCAATACTACAAAATCTTCAAGATGTCGGCCATGTCGTTGTTTTTGAAGAAAATCCTGACGATCGTCAGAATAAGGTAAGTAAAAGGCAGAGAGTGGAATGACGACTCACCTGCGCAGACGCCCCCAACCGAGCGACTCAAAAACATCCTTGCAAATCCCATCCAAATCCTCCAACCTCCCGATCGAGGAGAACGAGACGAATTCGCGATGCCACACGTAGCATCCGGGGCACTCGCGTACATCCTTGATCCCGCCGCGCTTGAAAATCTCCAGGTGGACGAGGCGCTCTGTATCTTGTAAGTAGAATGTAATTGAAAAAAAAAAGAACAACGCACCTGCGAGTTTACGCCGAGGCACACGGTAAGTCCACGCCCAGATGTGGGTCTGCCCTTCGTCGCAGACGGAGTACTCCTCCATTCGCCGCTCGATCCGGCTCGTGTGCCCGATTTTCACGTTGAGCGCTACGCGCCCCCGGAACTCCTCTGCCTCGATCCTCCTCGCGCGAAAGTCGGCAATGTCGTCGTCCTGCGCACGGACCACGCAGTAAAGTCGGTCCCCCCCGTCGCCCTTGTAGAGGGAAAAGCGCTTCTGGCGCAGGAGGGCCCCGATTTGTTTGTCGTAGGCACGAAGGCCGCGGCTACGGCGGTCAGGCGGGGCGTGGGAACAACGAAAAGCGGCGCACATCGACGCAAGAGACGCCCGTCGAAGTGACTGCAGCGTGGACCGCACTGCGGATGGCGATTGGCGCGGGTGGCGGCGGGCCATGACGGGCAACGACGAGGTGGTGGCGGTTGTGGAGAGAGAGGAGTGAGTGGTCGGCGGCGAACGAAGGTCGTCCGTCGTCGGGTCTCCGAGCGCGGTGTCGAGCAAGGAGAGAGGGAGATGGGAGACGGGGGTTACGAGGGAGGGAAGGTGGTGGCAGCTGGAGGACGGTGCGAAGACGCCCACGAACGTCGCCGCTGCCCGTCGGTAGTGGTGTATGGCGCTGCGGATGTCGTGGGCGTCGGGCGGGAGCAGGAGCACACATTCCCACGCCCCTCGCTCTGCCTCGACGCCCTCCGCCCTCATCTTTCCTCCCACCTCCCTCCCCGTTCGTCCCGCCCAACGCCGTCAGCGCGCCGGACGACGTGGAATCCGACGCCGAGGTAGATGGGGGAGTCCACGCAGACGGCGACGAGGTAGCGCCCAGTCGTCCCCCAAATTGCCTCCGACATCCTCGCGCCCCTCGCCCGCCTTCTTGCGAGCGCCGCCCAGCCGCGCCAGCTCCTCGCCAGTATGGCATCCCCCTCTCGCCCGCAGAGGAGAAGATCCACGCCCTGCCGCTCGCGCGCCTCGTCGCGCAATGCCGCGCCGGCGCCGTCTCTCCCGCGACCATCCTCGACGTGTATGGCAAGAAGACGCTCGCGGCGCACCGCGCACGAACTGCGTCTCGGATTTCATGTTCGACGAGGCGCTGGGGATCCCGGCGTTTGCGGACTATGCGTCGGCGGGCGAGTCGGAGTCGGATGCGGGCGACTCGAGCAGGATTGTGCGCGACTGTCCGTTGCTGGGCGTGCCGGTCAGTCTTAAAGGTCGGTCCCTTCTTGCTTTTTGCTTTGTTTTGCTTTTTCTTCTCCCCCTTTCCTTTCGTCCCTCCTTCTGCGACTCACGCGCATCCGCAGACACAGTCGACATCGCCGGGCACGACACCACCATCGGCCTCGCGCGCTACGCACACCACCCCGTCCCCACCTCCGCCCCGCTCGTGCGCCTCCTCCAAGACGCCCGCGCCCTCCTGCACGCCAAAACCACCGTCCCCACCGCGCTCATCGCCATCGAAACCGACTCCGCCCTCTTCGGGCGCACCGCCAACCCCTACAACGCCCGCCACACCGTCGGCGCCTCCACCGGCGGCGGCGGCGCGCTCCTCGCGTGCGGCGGCGCCAAAATCGAAATCGCGACGGACCTGGCGGGCAGCGCGCGCATCCCGGCGCACTTCTGCGGCGTGTGGGGGCTGAAGGGGAGTGTGGGGCGGTTCCCGAGCTGGGGGACGCGCAGCGCGATGCCGGGCTTGGAAAGCGTGGTGATTGGCGCGGCGCCGATGGCGGGGAGCTTGGAGGATTTGGAGGAGTTTTAGAGGAGGGTGGTCGGGATGGAGCCGTGGGGGTATTTTACGGTGTGTGTGTGCTTTTTTGCGGGGGATGCGGGCGGTTGCGAGCGAGCGGGCGATTGCGAGCGAGCGGGCGATTGCGAGCGAGCGGAGCGGGCGATTGCTTTCACGCCCCGCTGCACCACCACCTCCTCACCATGCCCGTAACGCCCAAGAACCGGCCCCCGCCCGCGCTGCTCTCCGCCTCCGCGCACTACCTCGCCCTGCGCGTCCAGCTCGCCGCCGAGCTCCCCGCGTACCTCTCCCTGCTGCATCGCGGGCTCGCCGCGCTCGTGCGCCGCCTCGCAGCCGTGCAAGCGGCGTTCTTCGGCGACGCGCGCGACTAGATCCCCCGGCTGCACGCCCACCTCACCGACCTCGGCGTCGAGCTCCCCGCGTTCTGCTGGACGTTTCACCGACTGCTTGCCTGTCGCGCGGCAGCCGGGCGTCGGCGGAGCGCACATACCGCGTTTGTAGGACGCGCAACAACCCTATGCCGTTGTCCCCGATCCCAACGATCCCGCCAACAATAGCGCGAGTTCGGCGTCCGCATCCGCTCTGCGTGTCGGCGAGCATCGTTCCGGCTGCCTGTCCCCGACCTACTCTTCCGCTGATCCGTCTTCGGGTCCCGCACCGAAGTCCGAATCCCCGGTTCGGCGACGTTGCGCGGGGCGAGCTCGAGGGGTGACACTAATACTTATTCAAACACGTTCAACAGGTTTATGATACAGACTTGACACTCGTAATCTGGTGGAAAATGAGAAGGATTACGGTGACTTATCAAGCGACTTACACTCAGCCCAAGGTGCTAATGTTTTATTTGCCCGACAATGCCCAGTAGAGCTCTTTGGTGTGCCAGCGATTGAGCCAAAACTGCCCGCAGTAATCGAGGCAATTTTGTTCTGTTAATCGTGGGTCGGCAGCTCGTCCAAATTTCGGCACCAAGTCGACCATCGACCGAAGTCGGTCTAAGGGGATGACGTCGCCCATCGGCTTGGAGTTACCTGCCCTAGTGGCCCGTTCGAGCAGATAGCAATCGGTGGATCGCTCAGGAAATGGCCCTGATTGGTTCGTAGCGGCATTTGTCTGATTTACGACGTCAAAGCGCTCGACGTAGGCGAGAAATCGGTCTGCTCCAGCCGGCTGATTTCTTAGGGTAGGAGCGACGGCCTGGAAAATGAGCTTCAGCTGGCAGACCGTATGACCTGGGAATGAAGATTGAGCCGTGAACAGAACCAACTGTTCAGTACGTACCTTGAAGACCACTCTGTGGCCAATGGTATTCGGAATCCGCGTTCACGATGACCGGCTCGCCCTGGCCGAATGGCCATTTAGGCTCCGGAGGTGAAGCGACGATCGTCTGGGGTTCCAGAATTTGATTTTCGTCATGATACGAACGGGACTGTATACGGGCGTCGTGCCAAACCTTGAGCTGGAGCGGATAGTCCAGATCTGCACTATTCGGGCGTCGACCACCAATTCTGATTTTACTGCCATGGTTTGGACATTGAAAGTACGCGCGTACTGCATCCTGCAGATCTGGAAGTTTGAATGTCCTTGCCGCGTCCTCGACGGTTAAACGGCGGCCGTGGTGGTCTCGCTTGAGTTGGAACGCTGTGCTGTTGTCCGCCGAAGTAAAGGTACGGTATGGAAGAAGCGCGTTGGGGTTCCTGCCTTCTATGAGGGCGAGACTGGTGGAAAAATAGTTCATTCGAGGCCGAAGGTTCGACAAACCGACCAATTCGATATGCTCCAACAGTTCAGATGTCCGAGTGAGTCGTAGGGGCCCGTTGTCATCAGGATCAAGATCCGCTAATGCAGCAGCACCCAAGTCGACCCCGGCACTATCCATCGCGGTTGCTAGTTCGAAGAGTCGGCATTTGTCCCTGCGATCTAAATGGCGGCAGATTTGGGCCTCATAATCCTGGTGGTTTGTTTTATCGGCCCAAACCTTCACCTCGGTTATGTGAGCGCGCTCGGTGACATCGGCCGTCCATTGGCGGGGCACGCCGTTGGCCTTGATTGCGGGAATCACCGATTGCATGAACTCCAGTTTGGGAATGTTCCAATGCTCAATCGGACCTTTCTTTCCACGTCTTGCACCAGCTTCCATGATAGCTTCCTTGTGTTCGTGGAATCCTGCAAGACACTTCGACATTCTGTCCAGGATGTCGTCATCAATCAGCGGGGCTTGTCCGTCGTAGATAAAATCGATGAGGTTCCTAACCGCTATAACGAAGTCCGCGGAGACCCCTTTAGCGCCGGCGATTATGAGGAGGAGATACCGCATCATATCGCGATGCTCTTTGCCGGTGACCTGCTTGGCTTTGGATATGCCGTGGTCAAAATGTCGCATATTGGTATGGCCTCTCAACACTTGGAAACGAAAATCGATTTCTCTCTCCCCAAGGACTGCTATTGACCATTTGACGACGTGATCGAAGAAGAATTTGAACCAATGATGTAACATCTCTGGTGTGAGGAAAGTGGACGGCTCAGCCAACGGCCAGTTTTCCCAAAAAGGGCGATGAACTCCATTGAGACCACGCTTTTTGGCCTCCGTCACGTACTTCTTCAAATCCCAGGCATTGATCCCCATGTTCTCTATGTCCAGAAGTTGTTTTATAGTGTGGTTACGGGTTCGGGGTTCATGTCGGAAATCATCCCCAAATTGTTTGTAGGTGGCCGTCGTCACAGAAGAAGCGTTTCCTGCGGTGCAAGCAATGAGGCCAGACTCTGGGGTGTCCACAATGTCCGCCGCGAGCGGAGTGAAACACCATCTGGTCCAACCAGTCGGATCATCCATCATCACCCCCACTTCCGCCGCCTTTTTGACCGAGGTAAGGACGAAGTCCATAATCGCATGAAAGAGGCGGTTTGAGAGCATGCCCCTGATTTCGGGGTCCTTCTCGAGGAATTTTGCGATGGGGACCAGGATGAAGAGGGAAAACGCGTGGTGTGATGCTTTCATGCGGAAATCCATGTCGATATTCGCCGAGCCGATCAAACCAGGATAAGCTGAACGATTCCCGGTCATACGAGACAGTTGGGTTTTGTCCGTGGAGAGGATGGTACCGAGCACGGTTGCTCCAGGCGGCAGCTTGCCCTGTTTCGAATCTAAGATTGTGTGTTGGCCAGAAGCCGAAACGGGTACTCACCTGCATTTTCGCAGCAACGTCACCCGAAAGCCACTCAGTGTAGACTCTCACGACTCGCCCAGCGGTCCTCCAAAGTGTGAAAGGTGAATACTGGATGTGATCTTTCAAGAGCGGATTCTCGAGCAGTGCTCGCAGGCACTCGAGCGGATCTCGGTAGAAAACCGTGAGCGGTTTTGAGGTGGGGTACTCGGGCTTCCAGACTTTGTACAGCCAACTCGGGCCCCTGGGCATGGTTTCGACCCGACTTCGTAATTCCTTGCAGCTGCTAAACGAAAGATGCATACGAGCAACCTGCGTCGAGGTTCGTGAAAATGTAGATTCGGAGGACGGAAAACTTACCAAGGGTAGCTTCAAGAACTCGTCAACCTGAGCGACTGTCATCTTCCAACGTATTATGAATGAGACCAGCTGCCATTCGTGACGTGAGGCGAACGGATGATAAAGATTGTCCCTTCGCTCAGGCGCATATTTATCCTCGTGAAATTTGTCCATAAAGGTCTTGCCTCGTCCAAATGTTTGGGCCGCGCCCGCGTATAATGTTTTACGAAGACCTGAATTTGGCGGCGTATCATCTGTATATTCCTCCATATCTTCGGCACCGTCCATGGGAAAGTCGAAGGAGTCGCCGTCTTCGTCGTCGTCAACCTCCATCGTATCCTGGTCAATTTCGGCTAAACGCTGCTCCACGTCTTTGGCCGCCTTTTGAATAGAAGAGTGGAAGGATGCATGGCATTTGCCGTTCGGCTGATTGAGGTGGTTTCGCACATCCTCCGGGCGACTGAAGGCCTTGTGGCACAGTGGGCATCGCACTTTGGGCGCTCGGGGCTGCGCCCGAGCCTGCTCTTTGGCCTTTCGGCGACACCGCTCATGGACCTTTGAGCGATCAAAGCGAGCTTGAGGCATGGCGGCCGAAGTGCTTCAAGAGGCGGTGGAAATGCGAAGCGGCTAAGCGGCACTAAGCACAACCATCGACAGGAAGATATATTGGTCAAATGCAGAGCGACTAGGCACTCAGCACTCGGAGGATGATGGTGGTGAGGAGAATGGCGGACTTAGATAAACATGTCCACGTGAGCCGTGTGACTCGGCGACTAACGCCCAAACTTTTCCCAGGCTCTCTTGTCTTGCCACCTCAGCTCACAACTGCCCACTGCCTCTTGTCCGACCGTTCCGCCTTTACCGCCATGTCCACGCTGTGTCTTAAGGATTTCCTCGACGGTGGAGTGGTAAGTTTTATCAAACAAATTTGCATCGATCGAGTCTGATTTAATCTTTCCAGTCCAATCTTTCCGGTCTCACTGTCCTCGCTGCGCCCGACGAAGATGTTTTCCAACTCGAAGTCGCCAGGAAACTCCGCCTCGAGAAAGAAGCAGAAGCCAAAGTGGCCGGCTTTGCTTTCGCCGAGGCGGAGGCTGCCGTTGCGAGACGCAAAGCGGAAGAGGCGGAGGCGCAGGCTGCCGTTGCCAGACGCACGGCGGAAGCCCAGCTCGCAAAGCTCCGAGAGGAGGGAGCTCGAAGTCTCATGCGCTATTTTTCTCAAGTCAAGGACCGCGCGACCGACCAGGCCCTCGATCTGGAGCTGCACATCGGCGTCATTCGTCACAGAATCCAGGTCAATAGGGCCAATGTGCCTGCACCTGTGCACGCTTATATGGATTTCAAAGGTATGCCAATCTCTTTACCTTCCAGACTAATCTGATCACTTGCAGATGAATCCTACGATGAACCTCACGAGGCTGCCGCGCCCAGTTCTGTTGAAATGTCTGCTTAAGTACGCCTATATATCCCCTACCCTGTAACTTGTCTGACTTCTGTGCATAGTCTGTTCAGTTTCCGCGGTGAAATAGTGTTTTGTTTAAAATCTCTGTACCCAGTCTATATGCACAAAAATGTATCCTTTTTTAAATCTTACAAGCTATCGAGTTGTTTTCTAAAGCGCGAACCCAACATGAGTGATAAATGAGTGATAAGCTGAATTGGGTTTGAAGTGAGCCTTGAATGTAAGGGTATGACTGGCAGTCAAATGTCGTGCCTAATGAAAAAGACATTTTAATCTGCAAGTATACACTACAAAAGATTAATCGAGACTCTATCATTCATTGCAAAGTGTACAATATAGAAACCGAATGGTAAAGAAGAGTTTTCAAGCATACAGGTCGTCGTCGTCGGTGTCCTCAGGCTCCGTGAACCCAGCATTCCCGGTGCTCTGCCCAGCCGGCGCAGACCCAGCCTCGCCCTCGGGGAACTTGAAGTTGTTTCCGAACCCACGCGATTGTTGCAGGTTCTGCGAGAACATCTCGTAACGATGGAGATGAAGTTGGCATTGCACTCGTTGGCGATTGCCTTGGCCAGCATGGTCTTACCCGTACCAGGAGGGCCGTAGAAGAGGACACCCTTTGACGGCGACATGCCGTACTTGAGGAACTTCTCGGGGTGCTCGACTGGGTACTGCACAGTCTCCTGCAGCTCCTGCTTGACCTTCTCCAGGCCACCAACATCGTCCCACTTGACCGTCGGGACCTCCACGACGGTCTCGCGCAGCGCAGAGGGGTTGGATGTCCCAAGCGCGAAGCGGAAGTTGTCCATGGTGACGCCGAGCGAGTCGAGGACCTCCGCGTCGATGGTGTCCTCGTCGAGGTCGATGAGGTCCATCTTTTCACAGATTTGCTGCATAGCAGCCTCGGAACACGCGAGGCCACATCGGAACCGACGTATCCGTGAGTGTCAGCGGCGATCTATACACTGGTGAGTAAATCATTGCTATAAACCGCCCAGCGTACACACCTGCTCCAAGTCAACGTCCTCCCCGAGCTTCATGTTCTTCGTGTGGATGCGAAGTATCTCGAGACGGCCATCGGCGAGGTTTGACTCCTCGTCTTCGCGCTTGACTGGGTCGCCCTCTGTTCACGGGTGTTAGCACAGACAAAGACACGGCAGAAGGAAAGTACTCGCCGGTGTGGATGACAGTATCTTGCGCGACAATGCAGAATTCTGCGGAGTCGGTTTCCATTACTTTGAACTCGACTGTCCGCATGCCGCCGCGCACGAGGAAGGTGTCGCCCTTGCGAACGGGCCGGTAAGCTCTGAATGCTCGTGAGCAGGATTCCATAATAGGTAGATTATAAATGGCATACCCTCGTGGACGTATAGCTTGAGGTAGACGTAAAAATGTTCCCGCTCAGTCCCTCAGAGGAGTCGTTGAAGGGCAGGATGTGCATGCGCTTGTCGTATTTTATGTCGAGACACGGGTGCACGCCGACGAGGTCGCCGGTCTTGACGCGCAAGTTGTTGCGGGCGACTTTGTTCACTTCAATACGACCCTCTTCCGTTCTGGGAGGGCGCCCTTTCAAGCACGATACTGCAACAGAGTAAGTGGTCATTTTAGTGGAAAGTACAGAGCTTACTGAGGCGATAAGTCCAATGCGCGTGTATACCATGCAGGACGTCGAAGACGCGCTTTCCACGCCGCCCTCTCGAACTGACGGTCCAGGGAAGGTGTATGGACTTCGGGTCAAGCATCCGGACGGAAGCGTTGTCCTGAAGGTGGGCAGGAGCGAGGACCCTCCGCGTCGCACTGTCGAGTGGCGATGTCAGTGCCCCGAAGACGTGATAGAATTGTTGTGGGAGGTGCCCACCGATCACGCCAAGAAACTCGGTGCGTACCCCACTCTTCTCTCGGCGGGCAGAAGACAGATCGATATCTAGAGCGCGTCAGCCATCGGTACTTCAAGGCGAAAAAAGGCTGGTACATACCAGTACCGTGCAAGTCTTGCACCAGGCGCCACCAGGAGAAATTCTGGGCGCAGGTGGTTGGGGGATTTGAGGCAGGGAGGAAAGTAGTTGAGGGATTGGCGAAGAGGATAGCGGAATGATTGTTTCCAACGCGAAATATCATGGGACTGTTGTTGTATAAGGAGGATGAGGGCGATCGCTTCACTTGAAATTATTGCAGATGTAGGCTAAGCGAATTTGAATTTCAACGATATACATACAAAAAAAATATTCAAGGTCGTAGTACAGCAATGATCTGCGCAGCACATTTTTCGAGAGCTTCGGTGTACGGAGGTGCTTTTCGTTCCAGCTTGATGTTGTGTTTCCAGGTCGCGTGCGACGCAAGAACTGCAGAGCCGCTTTGAACCTGCTGGAGTCGCTTTTCGTACCAGGTCTCCCACATCGGTGTCCACCAACCAATGTTGATTCCTGACGCTGCGAAAGCCAGTGGTCTCGGCCACCACGACAAGCATGCTGTTTGTTCACCATTGATATGATTGGCGTCGCGGTAACCTGCAATGGATGCTTAGCACGAGAAGACTGTGCGAGTGAATAACACCTACCCGTTGCTACATGATAAACACCGCAGATCAGGTCGATTTCTTGCTCTGTAAGACAGTCGTCCCAATAAGCAAACCGGGCATGGCCATCCCACAAACAGACGCCTTCGACGAGAGCGTCGTCGCTGGGTCCACGGAAAACGTCTTCCTTTGAAGCCTCATCTCTGGCGAGACGGCCGACGATCCCTCCGTAGAGCAAAGCTGCACGACCGCGAGAACTGCTCAGAAACCTTTGTCGAATCGCCACATATGATCGGTAGTCTCTCATATCAGGCTTGTAATTCAATGGCCGAAATCCCAGGCCCGTATAGCTTCTGCGTTTGGGTTTCGCAGGAGCGGGGGCCGTGACCGTGGAACGACAACAGGTCATGAAGGACATCCCTCGAGATAAGAGGTTTTCCATGACGTCGGTGGCACTCGGGCCCCATCCCTGTCTCACTATTTCCAGGGCAGTGGTAGCACTCTGGACGACGATGGAGAGAGAGTGCGGCTGCTGCTCTGTGTCCGAGATCACATAATATAATCGACCGTTGAGGACCTCTCGGCAAACGCGGACTGCCCATTCGGAGTATAGCTCCGAGTCCTTTTGGTGGAAATCCAGCAGGGAATGAGGAACTTCGAACGCGGAGTGCGCCCGCTTGGAATACGCAAGGAAAAGACGAAACTGTTCCATCTGGTTCTCGTTTGAGATTTCAATGCGGGTATCGCCAAGTAATTTTTGGGCAAGAATGGAAGGCGGAAGTTCTGCGGGAGGGAGTTGTAGCGATGCGCCGATCGGTTCTTTGGTTACCGTACATCCGTAACGCAGGTAAACCATCTCTTTGAAAGTTGGCGCAATAGGTGATATCTGCGATTCAGTCGCTGATATTGGCGTAATGGGGTGGACGCGATCGAGATCTGCCTCGGACGTGTGCGCCGCCGATGGTTCCAAAACCACATCATGCAGCTCATCGTCATCTTCCTGGCCTCCATACCCATCCGAACCGTCCCAATCTTCCACCTCCGCGGGAGCGCCGAACTGCTCGCAAACGTCCCACTCGTCGTGGAACGAATCGTATCGACGTTGCTCCGGTCCGTATTCCTCCCAAACGTCGTCATAGTTGGACCGACCAGCCGCTCGCCGCATGTAATGCCCATTGGATTTTTCCCACACGAAAACCCTGGCGCCTTTCCGGCCCGGGACCTGTCCTTTCTGCGCGTTGGCTTCCTTTTGTTCTCGCCTCTGTTTCTCCGGGGGTTTCTCGCGCGCCGCCGTTAGCGCGTTCTTTTCCTGCCGGCGGAGGAAAAAGGCTTCCATCTCCTCGCCTTCGCGCTGCCCGCTGTAGCGCTCCACTGGAGGGAAAGGCTGGCTAGGAGGCACCGAAGACGGCTCCAACGTAGAAAGCTGCGGAGAAAGAGCTGCAGGTGGAGCAGGAGCTGCGGGAGGAGGAGGAGGAGGAGGTGCAGGAGACGGTATGTCTGATGGCGGAGGTGCAACGTAGGGATCCGATATGCGGCAGGACGCGATGGTAATGGCCTTGTCCGGCCCTATGCTGGTGATCCATCGACTGAATGTTACCCTGACCCCTGGGAGTCGGCGTAGATAGCGAATTTCGCGATGGTCGGGCAAAAATTGCATGTTCCTTAACCCATAAGGTATAAAAACAGTGGGGGTGTCCACGATCGACCCCCACATAATATACAGTGGGATAGGCAGACGCGTAGCAATGATAGCTGGAATCAAAAAGTCGAATTCGCGTGGAGCTTGGACCGATCCGGGGGTGCAGCCCGTGAAATCGAATATGGCTCCGACTCTTGGGACGTTCCAATCCGCCACAACTGACCCCTCCAAATCGGTGAACCATTGGCGATGAACGCCTGCTTTGGTGCAAACGGTCTCTCGCCAGTCCGGAAGGTCGTGCACCGCTCGGACTGCGCCGCCGGAGTCCCTCTCTATGTTGCTCTCTTGCATTAGCCAGAAGAACATCGACAGATGACCTATAAGTGGCAGGAAGCCGCTAATGGCACGGAAGATGGATGTTCGAGCACTCTGTGGAGTGGCATATCTTTTGGCGTAACCCCCGTGATTTGGGAAGCCGACCGTGGTGCGCACAAGGACGAGGCTCTCATCCATCATGGCCTTCAAAACTTTCCGAAGGTTCCACTCGAGCGTGTACCACTCATCCATTGTGTCACACGGCAGGCCCCACTTTCCATCACTATGCTGGATTATTGGGATCGTAGAACGGCGGTGATTAAGCCGGCTGAAAAGTGGGCCGTACCACGGGTGGATGGCAGGAATGAACATGATGTGCGGGGTTTTAGACGACGCATAGGTCGGAGAAGTGAAGTTTCCGTGTACATCGAAGGGTGCAGGGGCAGGGGCAGCCTCGGGCGTCGGAAATTGCCAGAGGAAGTCGGGGTCTCCGTGGTACACTCCAATAATAAAACTCCGGATGCGAGCGTGGCCAAGAAGCGGCCCATTGACCTGAATTTCACTACCGGTCAGAAAAGACAATGTGAAAACGGAGTGGAGACGCCTCACGGGAAGAGTGGGTTCAAGTTGCATGTCGTCTGGCGGATCGGAGAAGGCAGCAAATTGGGGTGGGGATATTTCAAGGCAAAGGTAATGAATCGGGGCCTACGAGGCGCAAGTAGGCGCCAAGCAAGTGAGACGGGCTGGAGCTGGAGCGGGGATCTACGAGGCGCAAGCGCACCAAGCAGGTCGTGGAGATGGTAGAGGGAAAGACGGTGGCCACAGCCACAAGGTCAGTTGACTTAATCGCCAAGTCCAGCCTTCAATTGAATTGCGTCAATTGAATTGCGTCATGACTCACGCTCATTAGTCGGCGTAAGTTTCTTCCGACGTCAACGGACACCTCTTGCTTCCTACCACCACAACCACAGACTGCCGGGGCGACTAGCTCTAGTAGTTTGGCCTCTTGCTTCCTACCACCACAACAGCAGACTGCCGGGGCGACTAGCTCCAGTAGTGCAAACTCTTTTCCCTCCGAATTCGAGCAAGACTTTGAGAAGATGCAGCGCCAGGAAATTTCGCAGATGGCGTGAGTTTACTGGTACACAAGCTTGGGGCTGCTAAGCTAACATAGAGCCACAGCGGGGTGTCGGATAGGGCGTCGGATAGGGCGTCGGATAGGGCGTTACGTTGTCTGCGACGGGATGTCACGAGCGGGGGGAGTTTGGGCGGATCGAACACACACTTGAGGCTCAAACAAAATCGGTCCAACACCAACAAACCCTCTCTAGACTCCACCACCACCATGTCCGGGAAGAGCAAACGAGCTCCAGCCAGCACGTCTTCTCTCTCGCTGCAATACTCGACACTCACCACCTCTCTAGACCGCAAGCCTAAGGACCCCAAGCCCAAGTCGCTGACACAGAACGACGCGCCTCGTACGTTATCTGGTCGCGTCGAGTACGTCTCAATTACTTACTTTCTTGGTAGCGAAGAAGCGCAAGGGCCAGAACGAACCGGAAGGCCGCGCCAAGAAGCAGAAGCCGTCCACCGGTATGTTGCATTGTCTCAGAAATAGTCGCGTATTGACAATAGCGCAGACGCGGATGACGAGACGCCTACGGGCGAAATCCTCCGCGAGAGGCGCAACGCGCGCAAGACGGTCGACATCATGAACGCCGACAGCGAGCGCATTCAGAACAACCCAGCCGTACGTAAGAAGACCGACATACCCGATGACATCCCCGTCAACGACAAGGCGCCGCCCCAGACGAAGAGAACATACGAGAAACGCCCCCCAGTGCCCGACAGGCCGCTGAATCCCGACGGAGTCGCTCCGCGACAGGACCTCGCCCCGCCCAGCGTACGTGTCACCCACACCGTGTGCATAGACCATGTTCTGATATTTCAGCAGAACCGTGATGACGCCGTCGAAGGCCTCCTCAAGTTCAAGTCCGAGTCGGTGTTCCACACGAACAACCGCCCTCAGAGTCAATACCGTTATGTCCACCCTAAGAACGTGGCCATCTACGGCGTCAGTCACTTTCACCTCGGCGTAATCTTACCTGACTCCTAATTATTTCACAGCCCGGGCGCGTGTCTGTCGCGACCAACGTACGTGTCGCGCGCGTCGTGTACGTTAACCATGTTGATCACTTAGCAGCAGCGGGACGCGGGCGTCGGCCAGTCCTCCGTCGGCCAGCGCGCGTCGGGTGATTACGCCCGTCGTGATACGCCCCGCGGCGACCAGCCGATGCCCGATGTGAACAATTATGGCGCGTCGCAGTACCCGCAGCACTCACGGAGCCGACGTTCCGACGACAGTCGAGAGCTTGTGAACAACGTCAGTCACTATCACCTCAGCCCTTACTTCAACTAACTCTCAATCACTTCACAGCAGGGGCACACGTCTTTCGCGACCAACGTACGTGTCGCGCGCATCGTGTACGCTGACCATGTTCTGATCACTTAGCAGGAGCGGGACGCGGGTGTCGGCCAGCGCGCGTCGGGCGATTACGCCCCTCGTGATACGCCCCGCGGCGACCAGCCGATGCCCGATGTGAACAATTATGGCGCGTCGCAGTACCCGCAGCACTCACGGAGCCGACGTTCCGACGACAGTCGAGAGCCTGTGAACAACGTCAGTCACTATCACCTCACCCTTACTTCAACTAACTCTCAATCACTTCACAGCAGGGGCACACGTCTTTCGCGACCAACGTACGTGTCGCGCGCATCGTGTACGCTGACCATGTTCTGATCACTTAGCAGGAGCGGCACGCGGGTGTCGGCCAGCGCGCGTCGGGCGATTACGCCCCTCGTGATACGCCCCGCGGCGACCAGCCGATGCCCGATGTGAACAATTATGGCGCGTCGCAGTACCCGCAGCACTCACGGAGCCAACGTTTCGACGACAGTCCAGGGCCCGTGAACACGTCAGTCACTATCACCTCGGTCTTTACTTCAACTAACTCTCAATCACTCCACAGCAGGGCCACGCGTCTTTCGCGACCGACGTACGTGTCACGCACCTCGGGCGCATTTACCATGTTCTGATCACTTGGCAGGACCGCGACGCGGGCATCAGGAAGTCCTCCGTCGACCGGCGCGCGTCGGGCGATGACGCCCTGAAAGTTGGCCAGGACGAGCTGATGCCGAAGGAGGACGGTGGCCGGGAGGACCTTGTTGGAGACGGCGCCGCTTACGACGACGGAGGCGACGCTACCAGCGATGAGTATGAACAAGAAGATGACGATTCCGACGACGACGATGAACAGGATCTCATTCCGGACAATTCAGACGATGATGGTGCGTGAATCCAGGTGATAGCGACATAGCTTACAATCATCGAAGGCCCCCGCCCACGAGGACGCAAGCCTGCCGCGCGCGCGAAGAGTGGGCACCGGGGACAGAGCTCGGCCGTCCAAGGTTAGTGTGGGCAATGATTCGGGATACCTTGTCTGATGTAATCTCCTTAGTTTCTCGGGATGATTTCGAGGATCAAGACCTCGCCTACAGTCAGCAGCAGCCCCCGTACGAACACGATGGTGAGTAACACTTTCATGCAACCCTTCGCACCTCTGATGTAATCTCCTTAGCTTCTCGGGATGATTTCGAGGATCAAGACCTCGCCTACGCGGCGCGTCAGCAGCAGCCCCCGTACGAACACGATGGTGAGTAACACTTTCATGCAACCCTTCGCACCCTGAGTCGTTCCCAGAACAGGAGCCCGAGTACCGGCGTGAGTAATATGATCCGTGGAATTCTCTTTCATCATTCGATCGATCGCACAGAACGCTATCGCGAAGTCGATGAGGCTGTCAACGGCCCTATGTATACCTCTCCTCACCGCACCGCTACAACAGCCTGGGAGAAGCACGGTCAAGGTTTGTTTCCTCGTCGATCACCACCGACTTCCTGACGTAAACCTTCAGACCTCGGTGAGGAACTCGGACGCGGTAAGTTGTCCTTATGCTGTCTCTATTCTATTCTCATCGCTACGCCAGGCCCCCAGAACGAGCGTCGCGGTCAAGGTCTGTGTTAAGAGCGACCATCAGACCTTTCTTGACATGAGTCTCCAGATCTTCAGGATGATTCGGGACGGGGCGATCGGGGCGGCAGTGGACGCGGACGTCAAGGTGGTGGTGAGTATACATCCAGGGTCCTCCTCCGTCTTTTCCCTCACCACTATCCACAGATGGCAAACAGCCCACCGAGGAAGAGGTCAGCTCGTCCACCTGTCCATACTCGATCGTTTCTAATGCACCCAAGACGTGGTTGATGATTTCCGCAAGAAGAACAAGGCCGTCCGTCCCCCGGACCCCGCCAAGCTCGCGGAGTGCCGCCGTTCGCAACAGGACCGCGACGACGACGTCGGCGGCGACGATAGCGACGTCGGCGGCGACGATGACGGCGGCGACGATGACGACGTCGGCGGCGACGATGACGACGTAGAGGAGACAGACGGCGAGCAGCAGGTGCACTCAAAAAAATCGCGCCGCAAGCGCACGGCCAGCACTGCCCTCCCAAGCCGACTAACAAGGCCTTTTAACGCGAACATCGGGGACGGCTGGTGTCGCTTCATCGAGTTGTTCCAAGTTCGCATGCAATTGTACATGATAAAGGTCAACTTCCTCCCGACCAGGAACAGGTGTTGGCCATCGCCCCCCGAATTGTTGACGGAAGCCATGGCCAAGTACAATGACATGTATCCGGACTTCCCTCTTGACCCCGGCATGTCCCCATTATTTCACCTGTGGATGTACTTATCATTTCCGTCCAGTCTTCTTTCGCTCGCACAAACCCCATTGCGTACAAATGGTGAGTTGATGACCACCTCCCTTTTCGCGTGCCTCACAAATAGGATTAGGCGTGGGTGGAATTTGGGCATTACCGGTCCGACGCGAAGACGGAAGGGCGCAAAATAGTCGCAAAATATTATCAAGTGGGCCTCACCCGCGCAGAAGAGGAGCAACTGCAACAAGGTGGCTCGAACCAAGAAGAAGCCCTCGACATCGTTGCCGGGAGGATCGTGGAATTGACCACCAAGTCGAATTACCTCCGTCGTCTACCGACGGCCAAAGACGTTTGTTTTGTTTTGTATTGCTCGAGCGCTACCGACTGCTACTGACTGCCTTTGCAGCCTCGTCGTGCAATTTCGGGCATCCGGCCCTTGGGGAATGATCCACATCTTGCTTTGGAAGCCGGACACGGGTCGTCGGGACTGCCTCGGAGCACTTTACCCGGAGGAATTCAAACCTTTGACCAGCACCGCCTCATCTGCGCCGGCGCCAGCGTGGTAGGCTCCAAAATTACGCTTCCCCCTAAGTCAGGGACTTACAGCACCGGCATAGCTCTGCCACTGCCTCGATGAATACTCGTCGGGGGTGTTCAAAACGGGGACATATTCAGCGCCGTCCTATGTCAAACATTACCACTCCGTCTTGATGTCGCTCCGCACGTTGGAAACAACCCCGCGCATCACCAAAAAACGCGTGACGAATGGGCGTTCTGGCATTGGAAGTCGTTTGGCAAACCGAAGAAGGACGTGAACGCCGGCCGTGCTGACCTCTGCGACGTAGTTTTTGATTGAATGTATACATACCACTGATAATGCACTATTTCTTGGATATCTCTGTGTGATTTGATGGTCGAGCGAGAAAATAATGCATTGGAAATATATCTATTATTACTGATAAGCCATTGTCAGGCGAGTGCACTACGGGGAACCCCGTTCGCTACGGAGAACCCTATTTGCTACGGAGAACCCTTCCGCTACGGAGAACACCTCCGCTACACAGCACAACAGAGCGCTACATAGTGTTCCTGTCCCACTCCGTAGCGCTCCATAGTGGACCAAGCCCACTATGGAGCGCTACAGAGCAATAACCCCCTACTACAGGACTATGGACACTACAGCACTCCATAGCACTATGGAGTACTCTGTAGCGGCCCAGGGTTTGCTGATTGCAGTGGCCCGCGTAAGAGAGATTTTGTCAAGATTTTGTCGCACTTTAACTTCAAGACGTTCATATCCAGTACCCAAGCCAGGCTCTGTCAATGTTTTACCCTCCAGCATAGTCTTTAGGCCGGAGAGATAAAACACTTCGTGGACATTGGAGAAATGGAACGACAGCCCGTATTTCCATCAGAAATCAAGCCCAGGGGTGAACTCCTTATCAACAGGCGAGTGAACCCGCACCACGTAGGCACATCAGATAGGAGGGATCTTGGGTACCTGGAAGCTGACTCTCCAACTGAGACAGTGAGCGGACTCTGATTGGGATCGAAACATTTCCAAGAACGCGGCAGAATTTAACGGAGGCGCTATTCGACTCGAGCATCATCGGTTATTATTCCAGAGTCGTATGGTGCCTGCCAAATCCTGTTGGGTCTCCGAAACGTGTCCAAGTGACCAGGCAGGAACAAGCACTTCCGGCGGAGGAGGTGGAGGTGGGAGAGGCACTCGCTCATCGCCGTGAATTGCGCGCGCTCGG